>CM040245.1:39424580-39474697 GCA_022545495.1 Chrysanthemum lavandulifolium | reverse complement strand
TACATTAGATCAACCGCGATACATGTGGAACACAAATGAAATCCTCTACAATGTTTGTAAAAGATGTCTCATGAACTTAGACAATTGTCATCAAAAGTTATAACATGATGAACTTTTCTATATCGTGAAACATAAGGTTTTGTCTCGATGAACAACAATATAACCTAAAAATCATATTTGAACTCATCACGGTTTCTGTTTCCACGGAATATCTAAGCAAGTATATGTTAATTCGTGTTAACACCTGTAGTTTTAAGTGGCATTTTTATTTCTTTTTGTGTACATGAATGATTGTTGTATATTTCTATACGTGTTGGACGGTAGTTTTGTTGTATAAAAGTCATAATGCAAGTCGTATCTAGTTAAGTGTCGACACATTTATGACTCAGTAAGGGGTTTTTGAAAAACTTTTGGTTTCATTAATAAATAATATACGAAAAACATTGATACTATAATAAGAAAAGTAGAGGGGTTGTGGCATTTGAAAGTATCATAATAATAATTTCAAATCAATAATATAAGTACTAATTAGTAAACCATAATTAACTCTCTCTTAACTAACTTAATATGGATTGTATTAGACTATTAGGTGTTACCTATCACTAGTCATTGTTTACTTACGAACCTGTGGATTATATTAGGTGGTTTGTTTGTTGAGTACGTAAATCGTCAAAACTAAATTTTCGATAAGCATAAGAGGGATAAAAGGATTCAAACGATAGTCAAATATTACATGTAAAAAAAGCTAGATTTGAATCCTGTTGATACAAAAGTTGGACGTTCCTGGTTTGGAGCCGGTTCTCGCACTAATTGAGAATTGCTGCTTGAGACCCACGCACTAAGAGACAAGAAACACCGTTAGCTTTACAGTGGGATTGTCTCCCACGATTATCCTCCCGTGAGAGTGAGTAATCGGTTTAGGTTTAAGGAGTTTTAGGGTTATGAGATCGCACTTAAACGAGGGATATGATTCCCTTTATATACGCATTGAATCCTTGTTGGTTCGTGTTCCCCAACCTTCGGCGATCCCGCCTAAGTCGGTTGGGAATGATTATCTTCTTATTTTAGAAGATATCGGATATCTATTCAGAATAGATTTGGGCTTGGGCTTTCGCGAGCCCAAACGCAGATTGATATTGGCCCGGGTTCGTGCAGGCCAGAAGTATTGGATGTAGTCGGGTTTATGACCCGACTTCAGACTATACGTCATCAAATCCCATTACAAATACTGAAATACTCACATAGAGAAAATGTTTGCGATCTGTATCAAACATTGATTGAATTAGACAAAACATATTAGTTAGTCATGACTATCATTTTCTCTCCAAAAACATGCTTAATGAAAATTCGAAAACTAAGCAAATACTCGCATAAAAGTCTACAAATGGTATTATGGCATCTTAGAAATTAGTTACGGAAACTTTATTGATTTAATATCTTAGACACATCCGAAATGAAGCTTCTCTTTCTATAAGAAAATCAATCCATATAACCATTATGTATTATTTTTTAAATTTGTAATTTCGTATAACAAAGGCAAACGAAGAACATCGATGTACGTGGGGCTGTTGAAATCGCGTTGCTAGTAGATCTAACTGAGTTAGTTTTTCTTAGGTGATGTTTGTTTATTAAGAGGCTCTGAATCTAAATCTGAGTCGCACATCTGAATCTGAATATGCGGTAGAAAAGTCTGAATCTGATTCCCATCTTAATCTGAATAAGTGGTTGAAAATCTGAATCTGACTCATATAAAACTGTTTGTTTTTCTAAAAATGTTTGGATGTGTTAAACTATTAGTTTTTACAATTTATATATAAAACCATTCCATTCGCACAATAAATAAATTTTATTAAATATAAAAAACCAAGTTTTATAATATAATCAATTTAAAGTTAAAAGTATTTTAAATAAAACATGCAATTTCATGTTTATTTGACAAAAATAAACGTGTCAAAGTTTAAATTGAACTTTTTAAAACGATTAACTATATGGATCGCGTTAGAGTTGAGATATATGAGTCCGAAATTGAGCCCTTCAACTTGATAAAAAAATTATGAATTGTTATATATCATCTTGTACATTCTTTATCTAATAAAACAAATGCAGTGATTTTATTTAATTCTTTTAACACGAAAAATAAAGGTGAAACAAGACAAATAAAACAAAGAAATGAAATGAAAAAAAAAAATAATAAAAAAAAAGCATTAAGATGTGTTAAGACACCCCCTTAACATCTAATTCAATAAGAGGTTTATGCCTCTTATTGTCTCTTAATGGTCGGAAAAAAACAAACGCTCTTAATAAAAATTGCCTCTTACCGCCTCTCAATGACATGAAAAAAACAAACAGTCTTAATGATCTAAAATTCTGACCACGTCTGAATGACTTAGATTACGATTTTGTTAAGAGTCATTTTTAGAAAAACAAACACTACCTTAGTCATAGAAGGTTGGTTAATGTTTGGTAGTTTTGAAGTTTGAAACTGTAAGTTTTAGGGAACTGATAAAGGATGTTGTTAATATAATGTTGTTTTTAATAAACAAAATCATGTATCAGTACTTACAAAAAGTTGGTTGATTAGAGTGAAATGCACGGGTGGTAATTCTTGTTGACAGCCTTTGTAAGTGTCATTATCGTTTTATTAAATTTTATGTTTATTAGATGAGCTATTTATATAAAAATTAAGCTTAGAGTCATTTAACCAAACAAAGCTGTTGTTTTAAGGATCTTTTGCTCTTAATACAAAAAACTAGTAGCTATAAAAGGCTCTAAAATCTTTCTATCAAACAGACGGGATTTCTTGTCGTTTGCTCTAAGCAACTAAGCTACCTTGTTAATCGAATAGAGCCCTACCTCGTTAATTTAGTTATGTTTAAGTTGTGACTTCTAGTTACTGATTTAGCTTTTCTTGGTCGTTGGATGTCCAGTATAGTTTACACAGTATAGTTTTTTTTATCTTTAACATGCATTTGTGAGCTTGGTAGTGTTCTTCATAATTTACACAGTATAGTTTTTAGCCTTTTTCATAATATAAAAATAACAAACTAAGAATATATATCGAGTATTTGAAAATCAATTTATTATACGTCATTGTTGCCAAACAGGTATCCCCAAGTCTTCCTTTTGTCTACCTTCTAATTATAGACTCTATAGACATTTGTAAACCGTTTGATCAAAATTTTATAACCCAATACATCCGACAAGTCGACAACTACCTTTCTAATTCTCAAAGTCATATTAAAAGTGCCAACTTCAACCCTTTTGATTGCGATATCTTTCTGTTGTTAAGTTTATAGATAATATCTGAAAGTCATGTGTACACACGGGATTTTGACAAAAATTTTTTTTTTTTATTTTGTATTAATATTAAATATTGTGTCTTTAAAGGCAATCGTATATAATTATATGAGTGAATTACATCATTAGTCCTTGTGGTTTGTTGAAAATTGCAGAAAATGTCCCTGTGTTTTTTTTTTTGACGCGTTTTCGTCCCCGTGGTTTACAAATCTACGGATTTTGTCCTCGTCCAAAATGTCCGTTAAGTGTCTTGCGTTGTTAGTCCTTCGTTAGTGCAGTCCGTTAAGTGTTTTGCACCGTTAGTCCTTCGTTAATAAATTTTGCAATCGTTAGTCCTTATTTTTAAAATATAGTTTTCCCCAATTAGTCCTCCGTTAATAATAGTTTTCACCCGCTTTTGTCCGTTTGCTCGCTTTTTATCCGCTTCCGCTTTTTACGTTTTCGTCCGCTTTTACGCTTTTATCCCTTTTCGTCTGCTTTTTACGCTTTTGTCCGTTTTGTCTGCTTTTTATCCGTTTCGACCGCTTTTTTACATTTTATTCGTTGCCGCTTTTTTTTTTTTGATTAGTGATTGTGTTTTCAAAAGTTTTGAAGCCTCACATGATGTGGAGGTAAGCTAATCATACAATCAAATTGTTTCCACAAAGAATTAAGGTTTTGTAATAATCGACAAGAGAAGACCCATTTTGACTAAGAGAGTTTATATTTTTATGCAAATTAAAATAATGAACCATCAACCTTATCATAAGTATCTTTAAGGTCATTCCACATTTCATAAGCGGTTTTAGCATAGATAGCTCCAAAGAATAATTCGGATGAGAGAGTTAAGAATCCAGTGACAACAACGAGTTACATGTATCCCATCGAGTAGCAATAATAGGATTCGAGTCATCTCTTAAGCAAGTACCATCAATAAATCCTAACTTATTATGATTCCTTAAGGCAAAGGTCATGGCCATTTTCCATATTTTATAATTTCTGCTCCGGTGAGTTTGATGGAAATAATAGGAGTACCATTAGTGTTGTTAGGGTGTAAATATAAAGCATCACCAAAAGATAAGTTTTTTCAGGTGGAGGAACCACCACCAAGATTATCATCATCACCAATAGCCATAAGAAAGAGGAAAAATAACAACTAATGCGTATGAACAGATAAGAGACAGTAAGAATAAGAACATGAAATTAAGAAACAACAAGAACCAAGCCTGTGAACTGGGGTAAACCAGAGCAGGTATTCATACCACTCAGAGGTGGTAGATCAAGATGTTAGTCTACTCGTTTGCACCCACAAAGACTTAAGTACTGTTGTTGAAGATGAGAGTAGACTTACAGAGTAATATGCAGCGGAAATAACAAATTACAATTACCCTAGATTCACTTAGTCTAGGGCTAATTGTGAAATAAGAGATAACCAGCGATTACGCCAATAGTAATAACCCCAAACCACCTTTTGAAACCCAGAATAGCTTTTGATTGTTGCTGTGATTATGAGCCTGAAGCTCTGATACCATGTACGAAAGTATCAGCAACAATAGATTCACAACAATACTTTATTCAAACCAAAGCCTCAATAGTCAGCTTAGATTAAACCTAACAGTAGTATCCAAAGTGTTACAAGGTTAGGTTAATGTCAATGAGACAATAACCAGACAAATACAAAGAAGAAGAGATAAGATCAGTACAATGATCATAAAGAGAGATTGTAAGACAATGACTACACACACAGTTGTGTCTAACCCTAGATTAGGGGGAGGATTAAATAGAAGAAAAAAAATACACAATGACCCCCTCAACGGTCATAAATAAGCATCAGCAGAAATGGGCAATCATCAGCAGAAACGAGAACTTAAACCATTTAAGCTTTGTCCAAGAATAACCCATGTAATAAGCCTGCAATAAACATAACTTGAAAACCATTAGCAATTGATAGAATGACATGTTTGCCACAGATTATGACCACAATTTTTAACATTAATGTTGTTTTTAATAAACAAAATCATGTATAAGTTCTTGTACAAAAAGTTGGTTGATTAGAGTGAAATACACGCACTGGCGGTTATTATTGAAAATAATTCTTATTGACAACCTTTGTAAGGGCATGTTTGTTTAGTTTTTATATTAAGTTCTGTTAAACTACGATTATGCATACGGATATATGTTGTCTCAGATATAAATAAATAAATGAACGTTTGTTTTGTATCTTTGAATAAAGTCATACGAATTAATAAAATAATTGTTATACCCTTTTATTTGAAATAAGTGATGATTAGTGGTTAAGAAGTGGAAGGGTAAATATGTAAAAGTAGGATAAAAGTGATAACTTAATATAGAGACCCTCATTCTCATGGCTTTTTCTAGAAGGTTATCCATTTAAATTAAGCACCAAACAAACACTCAATTAGTGACTTTTACATTTAATACAGAAAACTAGTAGCTATAAAAAGCTCTAAAAATCTATCTTTTTTATCAAACAAACACGATTTTCAGTCATTTGCTCTAAGCAACTAAGATACCTTATTAATCGAATAGAGCCCTACCTCGTTAATTAGTTATGTTTAAGTTGTGACTTCTAGTTTCAGGTTTAGCTTTTCTTGGTCGTTGGATATCCAGTCATCACATATTGTGAAAGTCATCATATATATCGATTTTTTTTATATTTTTTTTTTAGCAATCATAATGTCGAATTGTCGAGTATTTGAAAATAAATTGGTTATACGTCATTGTTGCCAAATAGGTATCCCCAAGTCTTTTCTTTGTAACTTTTTGTCTACGTTCTAATTATAGACTCTATAGACATTTGTAAACCGTTTGATCTAAGTTTCATAACCCAATACATACTACAAGTCAGTCGACAACTACCTTTCTAGTTCTCAAAGTCATATTAAGAGTGCCAACTTCAACCCTTTTGATGATTGCGATATCGATATTTTTCTCTTGTTAAGTTTATAGTGAGACTTTGTATAACCCTATACACACTTAACTACTTATCTAATTGTATTAGCTATAGCTAATATCTGAAAGTCATGTTACGAGTGCCAACTTTCAATTTCTTGATTGTGATATCTATCGTTAAGTTTTGAAGTTTTTAATGGAATAAACGATATAATTTTTCTAAGCAATTTCTTAGATAATATAATCGAAAAATTATATGTCATGTTCGTAAGTTTGTTAGCATAGTTGATGTATTAGTTTTTGCATTTTTATGATTAATTACGAAGAAATAATATCCACAAGAAGGTGTGAATTGGTGGGAGCATTTTAATCTCGGGTGCTTTTTGGCATCAATTATTGTCCATCTCACAAAGAATAGCCCTGATAACTCTTTTAGCCATTGGGGCACCAACTAGAGTGAGCAAGAGCCGATGTTCGAACCCTTGACTTTTTATCCATAAAACCTTTTCAGTAAGTCAATAAATTTTTCGAAAATAGATACCAACTGAGTTAAAGCCATTTTTGATTATGAAGAAATAATATATATCTCAATGGTACAAATAATAGTGCCCCTAAGGTAACTAAAGAGGTATAGGCTCCCTTCAACCATGAGAGGTTGGTCAACACTCAAAACACTTGTACATGGGTCACTTAAGTATTATTGTCACTTCAATAATTTGGTTTAATTTAGTGTTGATGATTACTATTAACCATTGGTCATTTTATTATTTTATGATATAACTAGCTTTCTTCAACTAAGCTAAGTGGTTGAAAACTTTTTTTATTACTTTAAAAAGATAGTTTAGTTATCTAGTTCAAAACTTCAACTTAACTAAAAGATTGTATATCACGCTTGAATAGTATTTAGTCAAAGTCAGTGAATGCTAATTGGCGATATGTGATATGCCGGTGGATCCACTTGACGACTACAAATTGATGTTATTTTAACCTTTTAACTTACTCTTAATTATTTATATAATGCAAATTAGCGTCTTAAATAAGAGATATGCTAGAATCACATAATTTTTACAAAATAAAATTCGCAAAATGATGTGTCATGATTATTATCGGCTTCAAGTATGAGATAGTTTAAAAAGAAAAAGAGAGAATATCACATTAATAACATGTCATCTCATTTTGTGAATTTTGTTTTGTAAAAATTTTGTGATTTTAGCGTAACTTCTTAAATAATGTTAGGCTTTTAGCCAAAGGTTATATACTGAAAGAGGAACATTATGTGTGTGTGGCAACTCGTTACACTGCACCTAAATCATTATAACACTTTCTTCCTTTCTTTACATTACATTCTAGCTCATTTTGAAGATATGCTTGAATATGTAAAATTGTTCATTGATGTTTAGTTCAGCTAGAAATCCTTTTGGCTTCTTGATCGTTACAGAAACGAGGTGGTTTCAGCGTTGAAACGACGAAAGAATGACCAGAGTTTACTTTTAGCGACATTAAGGGTGCGTTTAGTTGGAGAACAAATTCTCTTATTTTCTATCTCTAATTTTGTAAAAATTTGGAAGGAGAATTAATCTCCACAAAACACTTGAAAATATAGAAAACGTGTTTAGTTGATGTTTCTATTTTCTGTTTTGAAGAAAGGGAGGGACGGTTGAGGGTTACAAAGGAAAACAAGAAAAACAACTAAAATTTGTTTTGTAATTTTCCTTGTTAAGTTAGGAAATAAGGGATTTGTGTTTGGCAAATATTTTGTTGGAAAACGTTGATTTGAACGCGATATTTGTTTTCCTCGTTTTCCACAAAACATTTTGTGAAAAACAAGGGTGTTTTCCCTCAACTAAACGCAACCTAAGCTTTGTTCTTTGGTTGGATTCTATATATTAGGGCTTAAAAAACTTCCCAAATTGAAGTGCATAGCTTATTAACCCATTTGATGCTCTCTTGTCTACATTGTACAATTATCTTGTACCGGCTTTCTGTTAAGTCATTTTTTATAAATTATCCTTAAAGAATGCGAAATTATATACTCATACTTAAACATTGTTTTTTCTTGTTATAGCTTCAACTATATGTCTAATTGTGATAATATAAAAGATTGATATATACACAGGGCAGTCCTGAGTTTTCTAATACACAATCCCGTCTGAACAAATTACGAACGAGTTACATGAGAGTCGTTCAGTATAAGAATATACTACATAACAATCAACAAAAAGTAAGAAAATTATATATATACCTATGAAATGGGATAACAATTGACCAAATTGATCTAGATGGAAATTATATATATTACGTGATAATACTAATAATAGGATTTATGTTCCACCACACACGTATCTTACACGGGAAAACACGCTTTTAATTTGGCCAAATAATTAAAGTAACTAACAAAGGTTGAATACAGGTAGCTCCTCTAAAGGAAAATGCAAAGTCTCTTGGAAATCTGTTTGTAGACCTAAGGATCATGGTGGATTGGGTCTTAAAGATCTTTACTGCTGGAATGAAGCTCTTATTGCAAAGCATGTATGGAATCTTGCAACTAAAAAGGACTCATTATGGGTTAAGTGGATTCATACAGTGAAGCTAAGGGGGAAGAATTTTTGGGAAGTGGAAGCTGATAACAATGACAGTTGGGGATGGAAGAACATTTTGAAGGTTAGAGACAAAATCAAGGAGAGAATTGTATGTAAAATTGGAAATGGGAGATCAATATCAATGTGGTATGATAATTGGTGTCAGTTAGGGCCTTTATACAACTACATCTCTCATAGAGATCTGTATGATGCTAGGCTGGATGCTGGTTTAAAAGTATTTGATATGATAAGCAATGGTGTTTGAACCGCCTTCAGAATGGATTAATAAGTTTAATATCCTAACTGAAATTGATGTGCCAAATTTGATTCCTAATAAGTGTGATGGGACTGTATGGGTAAATTTCAATGGTATGGAGATGGAGTTTGCTGTCAAAAATGTATGCAGGGATTTGAGCAATAATGGTCCAAAAGTTATATGGTGGAAGCTGGTGTGGTTCTCTCAGTGTGTTCCTAAACATGCTTTTATCTTATGGCTAGTTATGAATAACAGATTATCTACTCTTGATAGATTGCAAAGATGGGGGAATTATGTAGTGAACAGATGCTGCTTGTGCAAGAATGATTGTGAGGATTTGGAGCACTTGTTCTTTAAATGTGAGTTCTCTGGGAAGGTTTGGAACAAAACAAAATGTATGGCTAATGTTCATAATGAGCTGATGGAATGGAAAGATATCATTCAAAGGTTTGTTAATGAGCACAATGGGAATAATATTGATAGTGTGGTTAAAAGATTAATTCTAGCTGCAAGTGTATACTGCCTATGGAATGAGAGAAATAGCAGAATCTTCAAAGATATTAGTAAGAGTGCAGATGAGGTGGCAAATAGAATTATTGAAATTGTAAAAATGAAGCTAATGAGCCTAATAGTTAAAGATAGTCATGCTGTTAAAAGGGTGGAAAGGTTGTGGTCTATTGTATTCAAAAGGAGGAAAGTGGTAAGTCGAGTATCCGTAAAGGATGAATAGTTTTCTTTGCTTTGACTATTATAATGGTGCTTGGTATAAGTGATTGAATTGTCTTAAGAGCTATTCAGATTTTGATTTTCATATGCGAGCCACTACAAGATTCTAATACCTTGTACTTTGGAGTTTCACGATATGATTGTACCTTGTTAGTAACCTTAATCTACCAGTTGGCCTTGGGAGGAATTTGGTCGGTTTGAGGGAAAAGAAGGAGGTCTAAATTGGGAGATGTACCATAATGAAGGGTTAGATTGTGTAGGGTAAGTGGTTTGGGCGGGTGATGCATGATGAGAGGAATAGAGAGTGTGCAAGATGAACCTTCTTGGTCCTCTCAATGCATTCACCACATGAGGTAAGGTTGGTCATCATGGTGGGTGTGTGTTTCCATTCGGTGATGCCTTTCATCGAGAAGGAAATGTAGGTGAATTGGAAGAGCCCCAACATGGATGGGTTATGGTTCTAGTGAGCCACACATCCGTCTCTATCTTAGCTATTGTGGATGATGGGTGAATGGCTTTGATGGGGAGATGTTGTGGAAATGTAGCTAGATGGTTTGTGCTATAAGGTGAATCAAAGTGAAATCTTGGCATGGATGTAGCTTTCGATCTATGGAATTATCGCAAAGTATTATGGAAAAGTTGTGCAGATGTATCACTGTTTGATAGTTTCAAATAGTTGATAATGAAAGAATGTAGTATGATAGTATTGTTGAATTGCATTTCCTTTGAATGAGGCATGTCTCATTTCAGTTTAAGGAATAGTATCCTGTAATTTGTGGTTTTGGAGTTTAATATAATTGATTCACCTTTGCACCAAAAAAAGGTTGAATACAGATGCAAACACATCTGTAAAATACCTGTTTTGCATCAATACATACTGTTTCGTTTTCAACTTAAACAATTAGTTCAACAATTATTGCGTATAAGTCTTTTCAATAAAAGTATGAAACAACAAAAAATGTTTCGTCGTTGTCACAGAGTGGAACCCATTTTTTTTTTTTCCTATGTTTAATTTGTTCATAAGTAACTTAATAGTTTGTACCATGATGCAGTGACGGACCTAGAAAAATTGAATGTGGGGGGCAAATTTTTTTTATTTTTACGATAGCAACAAAATGCTAAAGAAAAAACTAGAATCGTAATGATAAATCGAGTATTTTACTTAGACATGAAGGATTTATAAAGCGCTTTAAAGAGTTAAATGTTGGATTTTAGTATATGGGTGAGGCGATTTGAGTTTTAGTGGGTCACTTTCGAAAAAGGTCAATATAAAAAAAAATTACACTAAAATATCAACTTTTTCGGCTAGCCATGGGGGGCGCCTGCCCCCCATATTTACTTGCTAGGTCCGTCCCTGCCATGATGCATGCATGTCTTAATTAACGAAACTATTAGGAATGTACTTACTACTGTTTCTTATCATAAGTATAAATTGAGAAAAGGAACCAGTTTAAGAGCAAGATATGCCGTCACAAAACCATCATGCATGTGTTAGCTAGACGTCAACTGTTATGGTTTATAAAAGTGTATACAATTATTAGACTAAATTACGCCGTCCGTCTTTGCGGTTTGGCAATAATAACATCGCAAGTCCCTCGACTTTTGTTATTGCATGGTCGGTCTTTATAATGAAATTTTGTAACATCATTTGTCCTTATCAATTACACCGTTCGTCCATGTGGTTTGGCCTTAATAACATCGCAAGTCTCACGGCTCTTAGTAATAAGGACGAATGGTATTACGAAACATCATTATAAAGACCGATCATGCAAAAAATGAAATTCAAAGATTTTACGATGTTATTATGGCCGAACCATAAGAATGAATGGTGTAATTTACTCCAAATATTATGTATTTTTGTTAAGTACACATCCATTTGGGATATAAAAAGTAGGTATTATTTTATTATATATACTAAAAGGCAGGACACGCATCAGAAGCAATGAAGATTAAACGCAAAGTTTCACAATTTGGCAAAAGCAGTATACGGCGTTTAGGTGTCGTTGCAAAGTAAGTCCAGAACATTAATTTAACTTTCATAAGTTGGCAAAAATAGCCCCTACGGTTTAGGTGACGTTGCAAAGTAAGTTCTTTGAAGCCAATCCCGCTGCATCGCGCGGGTTTCGACACTCGTTTAATATATGAAACATTTTCACAAGCATTTCACTTATATAAAATGTTTAAAATAATTTGAAAAGTTTATTTTGAAAAGAATTAGCAGGGCTTTTAATGAATCGAACCTTCAGTGAATATTTCATTAACGGTGCAATAAATTCTTGTATATGTGCGTTTATTTATTAATTGAACGAATGTTAACGAGATTTACTTAGTGTCCGTTTATTTAAATGAACGAACATGACCAAAAGTCTTGTTCATTCATTTATGTTCATGAACATCCGATTATACGTTCGTTATTTTTTTATTTGTTTATGTCCGTATATCGTATATTTTTATTACAATTTGTAAAAATCGGTATACTTAAACAAATAAAACATATTAAACACTCTACTTTTTGTTTTTCTTCATAACTTTATTTATGTTCGTTCGTTTAATTTCTTGGTTGTGAACGGACATATATAAATGAACACGAACAACCTTATTTTTTAGTGAACGAGCATGAACAAGAAAATTCGTTTGTTTTAAGCGCCCGTATTCATTTATTTATCCGGTTAAATTAAAATTAAATAAACGGATATAAACAAAATTCCATTCGTATTCGTCCATTTTATTTACGGCCTTAGGAATTGGGTTTATAGAACCTTTATAAAGGCTTATTACATTGTTGTTTCTTCTTATACTACATACTTTAAATTGATATCTCCATCCAGACAAATCCCACCCTATTAAGTTTCTATTTTTCCATTTTTTTTTTCTTGGTTTTACATGTTGTCGATGGTCATAATATATGTGTTGTTTATACTTATAGACAGTTATAAATTGAGATTTTTTAATGTTGGTTTAACACGATGAGTCATTTTGATCAATTAAAAATGATAAAATTAAAGAGAATGTTTCACATTTGCTTAAAGTTAAAAGGCATTTATTTTATCCTCTCATAAAAACATCAACGAGATAAAAAATAATAAAATAAAGATAAAATAAAATAAGGTCGGCCTTCTTGTCGATTCGTACAATAACAACAAATATTTTCAAATATACCAATCTATTATCGTATTATTTTTCGTTTCACTTAATGTAACAAACTTTCATACTAATCTATCTCACCAAACTTAATTAACCAGCTACTATTTTTTTTTGGCTACATAAGCTGGCACGTTGGATTTCCACTAACATATATTTATTTAAATTACATAAATTGGCCTTCTTGTTTGTCCCAAATTGCATCTACTGTCCCTGGTCGTTTTCGTACGTTCTCATACACTTTCATCCGTTTTTATATGTTTTTGTACGCCTATATACGTTTTTATACGTTTTCATCCGTCTTTATTAGCTTTCATCCGTTTTTATACGTTTTCATCATTTTATACGTTTATATTCGTTTTTATACGTTTACGTCCGCTTTTATACGTTTTCGTCTGTTTTTATACGTTTTCCATCCGTCTTTATCGTTTTAAATCATTTTTATATGTTTTGTCCGTTTATAAGTTTTCATTCGTTTTATACGCCGTCTGTTTTATACGTTTGCCCTGCATTTTATAAGTTTGCATCCGTTTTTCTACGTTTTATTATGTTTTTGTATGTATGAAAACGGATAAAACATATGAAAACATAATAAAAACCAGATGAAAACATATAAAAATGGACAAAAGACGTATCAAATGGTTAAAAACGTATAAAAGCGAATGAAAAACGTACAAAAAAGGGATGAAAACGTATAAAAACGGATGAAAACGTATAAAAACATATGAAAACGCATAAAAACGTATAAAAACAGATAAAAGCGTATAATAACGTACAAATTTTCGGAGAAAATTTTAATAAAAATTCTCGTATTTTAAAAGTTTATAAAAGTTTTTGTGATATAAAAGAAAAGTAAAAAAAACGTTTAAAAAATTTTCGAAAAAAAAAACGACAGTCAATGAAATATGAAACCACCAAGGACAATAGATGCAATATGGGATAAACCTGAAGGACGATCTATATAATTTACTCAAATATTAAAATATGCCATGTAGATTTTTTTCCGGCTTTGTAACTTATTACCCGGTAGCCATTAAAATTGTGAACAAATTGGTACAAAACATGAAAGTTCGTTAGACTAAATGAAACAAAAATAATACACGGATTAAATTGATACATTTGAAAAAGTTCGTATCGTAGGACCAAAATCTTATAAGAAATGATAAGAATAAAGATAAAATAAAATAGGAGCAACTAGTTTCCATGCAGCTGGTTGCATGGTTGGTTAGCAACAAATAACGTGTGAAATATAATTTCCGGCACCCTTAGGCCTTATCTTTCTTTCTTCGTTTTTCATGCCTTTTCTTTTTTATTTTTCCAACTTATAAAACTGGATATTAATCTTTTAAATTATTCCTCTATCGACCAGTTAATTAATTATTTTACTCAAAAGACCTAATACAAGACTTACTAATTTAATATGACTTATAATCTTAATTAGGAGAATAGAAAAATATAAGAACACCACGACACTCACTAATATTGTGGTTTTGTTCATTAATTACCTAAAAAAATTGAACATCATTTGAAGTTTTTATTGATAGATAGCAAAAAAAACTAGGGAATTATTACAATCTTGGACCAAACAAACTCAACTAAAACCAAAATTATTGGATGTACAGATACAATCATAAAACCAAACACAAAAAACAGAATCATTATTATTCTAAACTAATTAGACAAGAGCTAGATCTCCTTTCCTTGACAAGCCTTGATGAAACTTGGATGTCGTCGCATGACTCGCATAGTGGAAATGTCGGCTTTAGTAGAATGTCATCTCAAACTTAACCTTTAAAATTTATATATATATGGTGTCGGATCTTCTTTGTTAACAACCCGACCGGTTTTGTTCTGATCTCTTCTTACGTACCCCTCAATAATTTGTGTACTCAGACAACCTAATTAGGTTTTCATGGGAAGTTCTTTTATGGTGATGATCGGAGTTTCGAAAGATTGAAAAACGGGCTAGCTCTAATATTTCGTTATAATTTCGTGTTGCATTTAATAAACAAGAAAAATATTCAAATATAAGCCGAGAACAATTAAATAAGCATTAAAAACCAAATTAAAAGCTAGAACGATTTTATGCATAAACATGGGCCACACGTTTTCCTCCGTAATTAGCCAACGAGGGAAACACTAATTGCGCCTTAAATAAGTAGTGTGCAAATTAATCTTAGTTTCATGCATGCTAACGTAATCAAATGCGTGTCATGATATATTATTTCTAGATAATTACATCACATAGATTTCTTTCTATATTTATGATTTCTATTTATTCGAGAACATATATATATCCCCTCGTTGAGTTTTCGTAATTTCCCTTGCCATTTTTTAAAAAATAGGAAAATTGATTCCAATGTCACTTTATTTTTTTATGTAACAATTAGGACTTAAACTTAAAGTAATCGATAAAGATCGATCAGTTGGTCCATCATGGTTTGTTTGATCATTTCTTGAAATAAAGTTGGTGATTACTAAAATTTTGATTGTTTGTGTTGCCTATTTTTATAGTAGTTAATTGTGGAATAAGAAATTTTGTAAAAAAAATTAGCTTATGCACAATATATATGATGTGTTCTCGAAATAATAGTATTGATTGGCATAAAATTATTTGAGGAGGTATAGTAAAAACAGTAGAGGATTTATGAGTCTTCATCATCCATCCATGTGTAGTGTAAGTCTCCAGACATTCAACAATTTGTGATATAATCCATTGAGATCGAGTGAGTTGCGGTGTCTTCACGTTTATTTGCAGTGAATTGTTGGTGAAGCATACATTCGTAGTCCCTTGTTTGTTTTTCGCTTTACATACTATATATGTCAGAATCATAAGAAAAAATCATGTCTAGTTATGATGTACGGGTAAAAAGAGGAATGCTAGATCAACATAAGAATTACACAAAGAAATCTACACGATGATGTGTCAGAGAGTAATTGGTCTAATAAAAAAGAAGATAAAGAAAGTATAACAAAATAGATCAATCACTTCCTGACACATCAGTGTGTGAATTTTTTTTGTGTAATTCTTATGTGGGTTTAGCATTCGGTAAAAAAACTGAAATTCTAATTTTCATCGGTAGACACCTGAATAGCCAAGTATATTCAACGATCTACTGATATGAGAGCGGTTTCGCTACAAGACACGCTAAAGGATTGTATTATTGTATATACTTTTATGTTTCTAGTTAATTGCATACCTAAAAAGAGAAGAAACTTCAATTCCATATCATAAATATTCTCAAAAAGGTGAAGATCTGGTGTAAACAGAATATTATGTATAGTTTGGAATTGACACTTAAATGACAGATATCAGTTTTATAAGAATTTCAGGAATATGAGTTGTAGTCTTCTAGATATGAATATGATTATATTCTGGACTATTAACCCACATTACCAATAATAAAAATATTCTAAAACTATAAATGTGAACTTATTCGTGCTATTTATAAATTTTCGAATTGTAAAAGACATCGAGAAATTATACAAATAAATAAGTATATAGAAGACCCAAAATAAAAGATGCATGCTAACTAATCATTCTGTTTATTTGTTATAAAAAAAAAATTAACTATTGTCTAACAGAAATAAATTTGATTTAAGTACCGATTTAATTATTTCTAGAAGACGTATTATTTTTACTTTTACGTACAACTAATAGCTACAAGTATTCAATGGCGTTTATTGGTTGATGTACTAGTTATGTTTACAATAACTATATTTTAGCACACTTATCTGACTAAAATATTATAGTTTTGTTTTAGAGGAAATTTAATTTGCGACAAAGAAGCTAATTTCACTACTTGGTTAATTAGGGTAAGCATTTGCAGCCTCGTTCGCAACATGCATTGTCATAAATTTTCATTTTGTTTTATAATACTAGTTATAATCTTGCATGAGTTTTGACAAAAAGACGCAAAAAAAAAAAAAAAAAAATTGTATTAATCTTGAATATTTTGTGTTTAAAGGTAATTACATATAATTATATACTTATCACCTAGTTTTCCATTATATATTAATATCCATTAGAATTTGTTAAAATAAAATTTTGTAAAATTTCTCTTAAATAACTCAGATTTAACTATATTTAGCAGACATATATGTTGATGTTCTTATTTAAATTTCACTATTGATATTATGTTGTCACACAAGATGCGAGTTTAGTAACACATAATTAAGCGTCGATGAAGTTAAAATATATTCCTTAAAGTTTAAAAAAATGTTTTTCTACATATCTTTATATAAATAAATAAAATTACATGATTCGTTGTTATAAGTCAATCACGTATATTATTTTTTTCATATTACAATAACCCGTCTTCTGATTTGATAATTATATTCTCGTTTTCAAAATTTAGCCGTATTTAATATTCAAATTGTGTCCACATAATTATACTTTTAAAATAAAATAAATGAGTCCTTCTTGAACTTATATAGTAAAAGAAATATTTTGATATTTATAATCCTATGCATATTTATATAATGTAATTTTAAAACAACATATATATTGTATTTTTAATATATAATATACAGGGGGTATAAAGTATAAATGTGAATTTGTTTAATTTCTAAAGTTATTATAAAACATGAAAACTTATAATATTACACTTAACCTTATATAATTTTTAAAATTTAACCACTAAAGTTTTATTAATTACCTCATATTTTTTAAGTTTTGTTTTACAAATATTGTTATAAGTATAATCGCATATATTTATTTTTATATTAAAGTAACCGTGCTTACAATTTGATAATTATATTATCGTTTTCGATAATTTATAGTATTTAAAATGTAAACTCGTGTCACATAAGTTAAACTTTTAAAATGAAATAAGTGGGTCCTTATTGAGCGTAAAAAGTAAAAAACTTATACTTATAATCTTATGCAAATTTATATGTTGTTATTTTAAAACAACATATACATTGTATTTTTTAAGATATAAAATATAAAGGGTATAAAGTATAAGGGGATATTTGTTTATAATCCAAAGTTATTAAAAAACATAAAGGCTTATAATATTACACTTAACTCTATATAATTTTTAAAAATTCAACCACTAAAGTTTTATTAATAACCTCATTTTTTTTAAGTTTTTGTTTTCACAAATTTGACACCTATATTTTTATGTGTTTTTTCTATCAACCAAAATTTTTCACCAAATTTATTAAAGTTTGACTAAAATCAATTTAATTTTGACTTTTATTAACCAATCACATTACACGATTTTGCTTACGTGGCGAAATAATGAATTCTCTCCGATGACCGACACCGACCAAGTTCACGATCGATGACCAAGTTAAAAAAAAAAAAAAAAAAAAAAAATTGAAAGGAAAGTGTGTGTAAATATCGGTTGAAAACGACCGATTTTCGTTTTGGGTTGCCTCAACCGATCCTCGACCTACACCCACATTGGTCATTTCAAAGTTATTTTGTCGAGAAAGGCGATGTGACACCCGTTGACCCTGCCACGCGCGTGTCCAACTTTAAGGTTGACCAAAATCAATTTAATTTTGATTTTATTAACCAATCTCATCTCATTATTTTGCTTGCGTGTGTGCTCCCAATAAGCTCACGTATTTCTAACCGTATAACATGCGTATCCGACTCACATATTCGAACATTCCTACCATAAAATTCCTATATAGGCACTAAAACACATCTTTGGTACATTAAAATACATTCATATATTATCTAAATCAACAACTCAACTTAATTATACATTCATACCTTGGCGACGTAGAAAATCCTTCCACGACAATCATGTGTTGATACTTAATCCTCTTCTAAAAAGCGGACACAAAAATTGCATTACACTTTAGTAAGTGCGATAAGATCATAAAAGCGCAAAACCACTAACATGTTGCATTATAGTGAGGATAACAACAAAGTTAGTCATAACATCAAATAAGAAAACTTGATTAGAACTAAAGGGTTTTGGTATGCTTATTAAATGTGCTTATTGGCTTATTCAATTACCATAACACAATAAGTTTATGATAAAGCTATGTTTTTTGAGAAGCTTAGTAAAAACCCGAACTCACAACTAATTCTATCATAGCTTAGTGTGTTTATAGTAAAAACACAAATATTAAGCGTAGAACTTTTCAATAAAACATTTAAAAAAAAAATTACTAAAAGTTGGTGTGTATAACAAAAAGTTAAACCATAAAAAGTTACTAAAACTATCATTTAGATAAGGCGTAAGCCAAAGTTACATTGAAGTCTCTTTCGGATTCTATTCGGAAGCAAAAGAGGTTAACATATAAATCATAAGTATAGAAGAATGGTTGTATCTCACATCCGTGATTACCAACTCAATAACATTATCGCGATATAGTAACTTAATAACACGAATAAAACTATATATTCTTGCTTAATAATTCTCATGTACATACTTTTATTTCTTTACAACGCCAACTAACTATTACCTTTTTTGAAACATTCAATGAATAAAGTTAGGTTATCACCTACGTTTTTTTTTTTTTTTTTTTTTTTTTTTTTTTTTTTTTGATTGCATTTTTATAATTTAAGAAAACACCTTCTAAATTAACCAATGACTATCTAACTCACGTGTTTGGTGATAGTTATGAAATAAGGATTGTGATCGTGCATTTTTTATAATTTAAGGAAAACACCTTCTAAAATAACCAATGACTATCTAACTCACGTGAAATCCACAAGAAAGATTGATGAACAATAGAATCCCAAATATTTTTTTTTTTTTTTTTTTTTTTTTAATAATTAGTTTTGTAAAAGCGAACCAATCAATTTTAAGTGACATAAATCTTGAGGTTGAGGTTGATGTTGTTGTTTAACTTTAACTATCGATATCATGTTGTACAAAATGTGCTAGTTCATTAGTAGTTTAGTAATGAAGCGTTGATGAAGTTAAAATATCTCTCAGTAAAGTTTTTAAAATGTTTTATAGATATCCATATATAAATTTTAAATAATAATTCACGAGTCGTTGTTATAAGTAGAATCGCGTATATTTATTTTCATATCACGAAGCTTCGTCTTTACCATTTGATATTTATATTCCGTTACTAATATTATAAAGTATAGGGGTATAAAGTGTAAGGGTTATTTGTTTTTAAAGTTATTAAAAACATGGAAACTTGTAATTTTACACTTAGCTCTATATAATTTATTTAAAATTCAACCACTAAAGTTTTATTAATTACTCCTCTTTTTTAAGTTTATGTTTCATAAATTTTGTGCTATATTTTTATCGTTTTTTTAACCAAATTTCTCCACCAAAATTATTAAGTTTGATCAAAACCAATTTAATTTTGACTTTCTATTGACCAATCATATTGCTCGATTTTACCTACGTGACAAATTCGTGCTCTCCTATTGATTTAATTTTTTTTTCAGTAAAAAAGATTTTGCAAAAACAATCTGAAATGATGTAATTCTTTTATTATATAAAAAATTCAAATACCAACATTACAAGCAATTCATATTCATTTTTTAGATACTATTCAAACACGAATATATAATAATCTTATTCAAAGTAGTGTGTGTTGGCTTTCTGGATACAAGTCATATGTTTCATACTCGAGTCTTTTTTATGTTGAACCTCTCCAGAAACATTTGAACATTCTTGGAAGCCTTCACTCGTTGCTCGCCACTCACGACTCACTCACTCGGTCATTCTGACGTAGTCCATGACGGCTACCCCACTATTCTCACTTTCATACCATTTTTCTAAACCAAATTGACCATTTTACCCTTCATGTTTCTTTATTCATTTCTATCTAAACCACCCACTTGCCTTCAAACTTCAACTCTCTAGTGCCGTGCTCCACAAGCTACTTAGGTCATTTTCGTCATTCAAGTAGCTTAGTCAAACCAAATTAAGTCAAACATTTTTGGTACCTATAAATACCATATCCCACAATCAACTCTTCACTTCATTCAATCCCATTTCCATTTGTTTACAAAAACCTACTTTTTGAGTTTTGTTTCCACACTTTTAGATCATATATTGCAAAAGATGGTGTGTATACCTATGAAGAGATCAAGAGGGGACGAATTCGACACGACTATAAATAGCATGGCAAACTACTTGATGCTTCTTTCTAGAGGCAACACAAACATGGATTCCTATCAAGATGATTCGGTTAGCCGAGTCTTCGAGTGCAAGACATGCAACCGGCAATTTCCGTCTTTTCAAGCCCTTGGAGGGCATAGAGCAAGTCATAAAAAGCCGAGGCTCGTAGATGGTGACATGACAAGTCATCATCACGACACGGCTTTGCTCATTAAGCCCAAAACTCACAAGTGCACCATTTGTGGAGTTGAGTTTGCTATAGGACAAGCTTTGGGTGGACATATGAGGCGCCATAGAGCGGCTACAACTACGGAGAACCACGCTTCGTTACCGCTTGATTTGTCGACACCAGTGGTGAAGAAAGTTAATAGTAGACGTGTTTTTAGTTTGGATTTGAACTTGACACCTTTAGAGAATGATTTCGAGTTTAGAGTTGATGATGAGAAGGTGACTCCAATCACAGTTGACTTTTTCTTATGATTGAAATTTCATGTATTATTTCTGAGATCTTATACAATTTTTTTCCGGAATTTTAGAGTAGATTTGTAGTTTTATGATATAGAAACGATTATACTTTTTATTATTGACTTATTTATTTATACAAGGTAACCTTCATGTATAGACTATAGTATGTAATATATTTCAGTTTCTTTTTTATGAATCTTAAAATCTTCATTTTATCTTTTCAGTAAACAAAAAGGATTGAATAGGACTGCAAAGGTTCACTATAAATGTAGTGCTAACAACGGTTTTGTTTCCATTTTAAGGTTGGATTTTACATGACTATGATGGGTGTATTTGATGATATGTGGAGTATTTTTAGTTAATATTTAGTCTTATATGATTAGTACATAAACTCTTGACCAGAAGAAGCAAAGGGTGACCAGGTTCATATATAGTAAGCATGTTTTAAGGTGACCAGGTCCATGTTTAGAATCAATATTATAGGGTCCATGTGTTTTGTGTTTGTAATATTTTAAATCTAAATTATTTTGTAATATTTGATGTCTATAATTTATACATTTCGAGATATATATATATATCTTCTTGGTAGAGAGTTGCTTCAATGAAATGTAAAGGTTAGATTGCCAAGCCACACCCATCCATGGATGGAAGGGTATTATACTTACAAACAATACGTCCTCTATCGGACTTTGGATCGGGCATCTGATGGGTAAAGATCCGTCCTTCCTCCACGGTGTTACACTAGACTAAGCTACGCTACAAACTAACTAATAAACTACTAAATAACGTAAATAACGAAATGTCTACGAGCTAACTTATGCTAGACCATAATTGGGGTGACCAACACTTTAACATGGAATTTCCAATTCTAACAATCTCCCCAAGGAAGGTCACCCATGAAATACATTTGAATCCTAGCATTCTATCTTTGTCTTTGTTCTTGAGCTCATAGACTTGAGTTCTTCAACTCGCATCTTGTGCTTTAGCAATGATACTTCAAAATCCCATAGTTTAGTACTTTCGGTGGAGGTCTTTGAAGCTGATCCACATCTTTGATGATCTTGAGCTTTCATTGAGATCATCACCACGATAAATCTCTCGGATCATCCATAGTTGTGTTGCCTTCATGTGAAGTTGTGACTTTTGGACCGACATGCTCACACTTTTGAATCATGACATCTTTCCATCGAGCGGAAGCTTTTCTTGGTTCAAGATATTTGCGTGACATAGCGAAACATAGTATAGAAATATACGAGCGAGTTACGTAGATATGCACAAGTCATAATTTCTTCAATTAAGTGGCTTGGATTGACTCTCGATTACGATCATTACAACCATCAAATGTACTGCAAACAACGATTAGCAATAAACACACGAAAGTGTCTTTGATCACTTTCTTTGAATTGATGTACACGCCCACGGTTCCCGTTGATCGATACAATCATCACTGTGATCGGTAGGATTCTAAGAATCTCCTTGACGGGTTTCGCAATGTTCTAGCCGTTCTCAAACCGAACGTCTCAAAGAAGACAACACGGAGTGAGTGAACCGATGAATTGAGATTCACCGATTGATGAAAAATGATTTGAAAACAATCGCGTATTGCTTAGAAGAAGAGTTTTGCAATCTGACGAAGGTTTTATGAGAAAGATCAATTTTCAATCAAAATACTTTTGTATTTAAAGAGTACACATTCGACGTGCTAGAGAAAAGAAGATTTGCACATCGAGCGGTTTTCAAAAGTACTTTTCAATCGAGATACTTTTGTGTTTGAAAACATAAATACACATTCGACGTGCTAAAGAAAAGAAGATTTGCACATCGTTGTTTTTCCAAAAGTATTCGTCAATTCCAATCACGGACCAAGGTTGATTCAAGAGTGAATCGCCCCATCGTGTCATCCGGTTGTCACAAGCTTGATCTTTAGAAAAGATTTCACATGTCACCCACCAAGAGCTTGTTTGATGTTGGCTCTAGAAGGATTTTCATCTTCATTGTGAATATATTTACATATCACTCGGATGTTACGGCAATACCACAAGGATAATCGTGGGACTCTTAATATATTCTTACTTTCCACATTGTGTGAAGCAAAGTCTTCATTAATATAGTATCCTAACGAGATATTGTGGATGATCTCTTGGCTCTAGACTCGATTGTGCACATTTGGTTCCTATGCGGAGACTAGGAGAGGGTCTCCTTCTTCAATATCAACAATCTCTAAGAGAAAGTCGATAGATAATGTGGTTCCCGTGAGAATGAAACAAGCCCTTTTAAGAGGAACTTGAGTAGCTTGGGAAGGTTAGTGCGATGCGTCCTTTGGGTCCATGACGTCTTGTCTTCAATACCGGTGTTACCTTAGTAAACACCGGTAGCATATGTATTGAACCGGTTTACGCCCTAAGGTTGAATTATTGGAGGCTATTTCTTTCACCCTTTTCACATTCAATTCTTTTCATTCTTCAACCCTTGATGCTTACCAAGACTTCATTACTAGAACCTTGTTGGGTTTATTCGGTTCTAGCTCTATCTCGATCCTCACTCTTCCCATTTCTCATTTTCTCCTTTTTCAATATACCTAAGGACTCTACACTATCTAGTGGATTGTCCCTGGTAGATCCCTCCGGTTACGGCGGATCGTGGGAACCAATACCTAACCTCACCATCCTTATAACTCCATACATAAAGTAAAATGGTGGGTCTTTTAGTACGGTTCATTCTTCCTTGAAACCAATTGAAAAATCATTTGGAAAAACAATCAAGGTACTTGTGATACGAGATCAAAGCATTTTGTACCTTAATAGTTTTGATCATTTAGAAAACCTCCTCAACATGTGCATATGATTTAGAGATTGTTTAGCACATGGAGGCAAGAGGACTTTGAAATATTTTATTTGATCACAATTTTTATAGAAAAAGCCATTTGATTTTCTTTGGTAAATTATCCCTCAGATATGTGCATAGGATATTTGAAATCATTTTATCACATAGAGGCAAGAGTTCATTTGAAGCACAATCACGATCACAAAACACTATTTAGAAAATCATTTGCTCCCCCTCAATATGTGCATCAATAAATGAAAGAGTTTGACACATATTAGAGAGAACTTGCACTTTAAATCAAAACGATCATCTTATATCAAGTTTCATTATTAAATCACAAATTCTCCCCCGATCAAAAATATCAAACCCTTTGAGATTTTGGATCTCAAGTGATTTAATCAGGTTTGGAAAACATGGGAGAATATGTGGCCGGTTTAAATACTCATCTTGTTTTTGATAAATCCTCCTCCTCGACATGTGCATTGTGTATTTGAAATCGTTTGGCACATGGAGGCGGAGTGCCTATAAAGGACTAAAACCGGTTCCATTAAAAGCAGTTTGAGATTTAAATCACGATCTCTCCCCGATCAAAATTTCAAACCATTTGAGATTTGTGATCCCAAAGATTTAAATCATTTAGAAAATTTTGGGGAAAGGCATTGGCAAGATTCGATTTTGAAAAATGACGGATAAGGAACCTTTTAAGACATTAAAGATTGTTAGTGTCGGGTATGATTGTTTTAAGAGATCTTTAAGTAAAATAAAACAATTTCACAATCAAACAAGAACAGAAAAAATTTCATTTTGAAAGACCTTAATTCTAAAGAAAAATCATACCATGACATAACATTAAATCTTTAGATCGCCACATTTTAACGTACAAACCGGAACTTTTATGAAGAAATATCGTTTGAAAATATTTTATTTAAAATCACTCTCCCCTCAAACCATGACGGTGAGTCGATGATTGAGTGACTTAAGTTTTGATAAAATGAAGTCCGGTGATTTTCAAAGATTAGCTCGGTTTATTTTCAAAAATATTTTTCCATTTATCAAAACAATATTATTAAAAATTGTTTTAAACAAATGTTATCATCCACTACTTGTCTGCACAAAGATCGTTAGGTGGTTGACGCATCATTGATGTTCTTTGCTATAGGGCTTGGAAGAAAAACCATCGCAAATGCGGTGAGACTTCTACGTTGCATTTAGTGCCAAGCGAGGTCAAATTAAGCTCCGTTTCTTCAATCACTTAAGAAAACCATCTGGCGATGCGGTGAGACCTCTTACATTGCATTTATGCCAACTCTCCATAGAAGTCCAATTAAGCTCCGTTTCTTCATTTGTCAACCCAAGATATAGTTACCCTTTCTTTCGGCATCCAATCATCTTCATTTGTGGGATCCGGATCGGGAACATTCTTATATACCAATATACACGCATACATTAGTGAACACAAGCAGATATATGGTGGTCGACATCACCCAAACAACAATCGAATAATTCAAGTCAATTCAACATATCAATCGGTTCATATAAGGTATGGGAACAATGTATTCATCAAACTATAATCATCTAATCCTAACGATCACATCCTAGAAACCTAGTCCTTCAACATAGGCAATTATATATTTTAATTAAGCACGTAGGATAATTAGGAAAGCCCTTTAGATGATATAAATTTGAAAACATTCTCCCCTCGATCAATGACTCATTTTCTAAAAGGTTAAAAGCTGAAGTCATTGATTGAGTTTTCAATTTTACGAAAAACTCACGGCGATTGATTTAATAGCAACTCATTTACCACCAATTTAAGAATACACCAAATATTTTTCGAAGAATTTTAGGCGGAAAAACATTTATGTTGGAACAATGAGTCCTTGACATACTTTCCTCATTTTGTTTTAGGATAAGTGCACGAAATATTTGAAAATTGGTTTAGCGCAACACTTTCCTTTCTTGAAGAACGGGTTGCTATCTCAAATAATAGCAAACCATAGTTTTAAGCACGGGTCCGATCAAGTAGCGCAAGCCATATTTTGAGACATGTTTTGGAAAAGAATATTTACACCTCCTGCTCGAACTTCATCTATGGTCCCGTGCCATTATTGAATAACATTTCTAAGACCCGCAGATGTTATCGATACGAAGACATGTCTTGGAAAACATATTTTGGTATTTTTCAAATTTTACGATTTTATGGGTTTTGAAGGTTTTATAATTTTCTATTTTCTTTTGTTGGTTTTATATTTTGGTTTCTTTGGTTTTATATTTTTGTATTTAGTTTTTCGGATAAATATATACAAAGATAGAGTAGATGATATAGTAAAGAAGATGATGATACTGAAACCGAGATAAGGATATCGAACGACCCGTTGTAGAAGATAGAAGTCATCATCTCTTAAACATTCACCACCAAAGCTTCGAGGCTCTTGCATTGAAGAAAGAAATTGAACCATCGAAAGTGAGACTTTGGCGACTTCCCCAAACCGAAAATCCTTTAGGCGAAGCGATTCAAAGCTTTCTTTCAAGCTTCTCTTAGCGGTGCACAAAGAAGCACACCATTATCATCGAACTTGCTACTCCTTTTAAGAATAATCTTTGTGATTCATCGTTCGAGGTTATATCATCAACAAAACGACAACGTATCATACCACACATAAAACAATCTTCTCAAATTTCCTTTTCAAGCGGCGTCGACGCGATCCATTCCACAAGGTATCAAGAGAACAAATCCTCAAGTAGTTGAATTGATGCGATCGATCTCTTTGTATAATGCTCATGAACTCTCCGAATACACATCATGAGGGTAATGAAGAACACCTCCCAATGTTCACATCTTTCGTCCACGATGATAGTGTATGAAGCTCAAGAACCGAGTACACCAATATCCAAGAGCTCTCCGAATACACATCATGAGGGAATGAAAACACCTCCCATGTTCACATTTTTCTTCCTCGATGATCGTGTATGAAGCTCAGTATCCAAGTATACCAATACACAAGGATTGAATAGCGATAACATTGAAGAAGCGAGCCAAGTCACCGATTATCTCTGCGGGTGACAATCTGCGGATGTCAACTCGGAATAAGTGATTATATCTACGAATAAGCGATTAAGCACTCGGTGAAACAGTGAGCATACCCAATGTACACAATCTCTCTCCACGATCATTGCGATACCATTGAAATCACCACACACTTGTGTACCTCTTTTATCTTGAAACTTTCTTTAACATCTCTTCCCCACGGTTGGAATAAACACTAAACGCCATGAGTCAAACCTTGAGTTTCTCTGCGGTAATGGCATTTGTCTTCCGGGATATCTTGATCACTTTGAGTATTAAGTTCATCAAGTTTACTCGCCATGAGTCAAACCTTGATTTTCTCTGATAATAACATTTGTCTTCCGGGATATCTTCAATTACTTAGAAGTATTAAGTTCATCAAGTTTACTCGCGTTAGATCGTGTCTCCTTCCCCTTCTTTGGTTTGACACTTGAAGAATGACAACATATTATCACCCAAATACTTGAAATCTATTGAGAAGATCGCTTGAAGTCTTTGTGAGAATCAACTTGCTGAAGAACATAATGAGCAAGTATAATTGGGGATTAAATCAAACATTTCAACCTCCCCCAATTAGTGCTCTACCCTAAATCGACAATTTGTTTGATAAATGCATAGATTAAGAAGAAGTCTTTAGATCGTTAAATGCAACTCGTCTTTAGTCTTCTAACATGTAGTAGAGAATGTAGAACCGACTGTAGACTCGACCTTCTTCAAGATTGTCCAGTTGGGGAATAGATAGTTAACATCTTCAACTCACCAAATGCGTTCCAATTACCTTATAAGTAGCAAATCTCCTTAACTAAAATCCCTCCCAATCAAACAAACGAAATATGCTCATCAAAGAAATCGACCCAAGAACTAGAAGCACTTTGTCATTTAATCATATCGGTCCATGTGAAGATGTCAACCAACGGCTCTTATAAGAAACTCCATGTAAAGATGATCCGATAAGAAGAAGCTCGGTTCTTACATGAGTTAGGGCCGTATGACCATATATTCTCATAAGTCAATCAACCATGCGAGAATTATCACACTTCTCCCCTCAAGAATTGCATACGGAGATGCCATTCTTGATTAAACAAGTGAAAATCTTCAACAAATGTAGTCTATTCACACTTCTCCCCATAAAATTAGCACATGATGTCGCCATCGTCATTATAGTTGAGCAAGTGGAATAAGAAAACAATCAACAAGAGCCGGTTCACTTGATAGCGAAAGCGCGTGGAAAAGTATGAAGCATGTTGATGAGAATGGTCATAATAAGAAGATTTCTCTTCTTGAAGATAAAGCGCCTTGAAGCATACACTTTTCTTTTCTTTAGAGAACGAGGCTTGAATGAAGTATTCAAACGTCATAAGAAGATTTCTCTTCTTTTGAAGATAAAGCATGACCGAGGCGTACACTTTTCTTTTCTTTAGAGTACGAGGCATGAGCTGTTGTGTTCATACGTCATAATCTCTCTCTTTTAAATCTCTTGGCAAAACATGTAAATATCACCATTATCATTCAAGAGGCTCTTTGTAGTGACGGTGATGGAGATAACCCAATATGATCCTCAAGTAAACTAACCCGAACTCGTGACTTATACTTGCACATATGTAACAAAGAGCGGTGCCGATTTCCATTAGCATCTCTAAGTACTCTCTAAGTACTCTATACTCTTCATCCAACCAACCATCAAGTAATAGCGTACATCACCTCTTGAAAATCCACAATTGAATGTGACCTTGAGCACTACGTAACTCCTTAAAGTGATAGTTATTTTGTAGTGGTATGAGCCAATTCCCCAAGTGGTAAAGAAAAGGTAAAAGACACCCAACAATAACTAGATTTCCAAGTCTTCGTTTTTAATAATAAGCTTGAACAAGGATCTTGAAGAATCTTCATCCATCCATCCCGATACCTTGGATACTAAGTACACTCGCCGTGATATTTCACTTCAACCTCAAATAAATAATAGTGAATTAACGACGTTGTCACATCTTCTGAACTGCTCAAATCAAGCCTTCTTTAACATTTAGATGAACTTTTGATAATGGTTTCATCCCGACCATGGTTAAAAGTACGTAACCCCGTAAAACCATGCAATAACCAAACTGCCATGAAGACAACTCAAACACATACCCAATTCATGAAGTACACCCTTTTATCCCTTTTTAGAAACAGAAACCGTAGCACCAACATCAAAAGAGATCTCGAAATACACTTTCCTTTCTCCAAGATGGTTCCATCATTACGGGATTTTACAACTCTATGGTTTAAACCGAGAAATAGTTTCTTTCGTGGGATTTTACAAAACCAAGAATAAACCGTAAGATAGATCCGGAAATGCACTTTACAATTACCAGGATGTTTCCACTGTCACGGGATTTTACAAGTCTATGATTTAAACCGAGAAATAGATTCTTTCGCGGGATTTTACACAATCAAGACAAAACCGTAAACAATGTTAGCTTGAATGTGTTATGACAACTTTGGTTTCGGTGAATATCTGTTTTAGGGGAACATGCAGTGGTTCATCAACGGTTCTTACTCCAACATCAACAAAATCATCAACCATCCAATTAAGACTTTGGTAAACACATCTTCCACATAATCTGACGTGCTATTCTTTGTGACTACTTGGTGAAGTAAATCCGATATACCAAACTTGATCATGAAGTAGAATTCCCCAGATTTGTTACTTAAGCTTGTACTAATCCTCGTGAAAAAGAACCGGTGTACCCAATGTACAAAACCTCTTGACATTCTCAGCTGAGTGAGACACCAAAGTGATAGTTACATTGTGGGTTAAGTGAGAAAGAATCACAAACGTAACCAAATAGCCAATTCTTTATCACCCTCTTTAAAAGCCCAAACAAGTCATCTTCGCGGAATGGTAGAAAGAAAGAAGACGAAATAAGTAACCATGCCCGAAAAAAAAATCTCACTTCCCATCCAAATAAGAAATATCGTACAAAAACCCCGTAGTCAACCTTGTTCAATCATCAAATCAAGCCGTGACATAGTATCCTCCGTGAAAATGTATAAACCAAAGTATCAAATTGCATAACTCAACAAGATTCATCATCAAATATTTTTTATCCAAGTCACAAATAATCCAAATCTTGAAAAACCCATCCAACTCAATCATGTATATGACCTAAGATTGGTTACTTGAAATAATCGATGCGATCCATCTCACAACCACAAACACGGATTCAATTCAAGTCGCACGTGTGCTTAAACAAAATAATCTTCATATAGTCAATCCAAGCCCATATCCGGTTGTACTTATTGACATACCATTCATTCTGGAGAAATATCAACACATATGTGTCAATATTTTGAGATCGTGTAAATTCGGATAGCACAACTCATTTTACCAACGTCTCATCAAACTAATTGTTTTTAGAAATATCAACGTAGAGCTCAAGACAAAATTTTCAATCCATTAGTCCAAAAAGAAAAAAAAAACTTTCGAACCAATTTACAGGCCCACATGCTAAAACGTTCAAATTCAATAAGGCTGGCCCAAGACAAAGAGTAATAACCACCGGTTGGCCAATTAGACTTCTAGCTGACCCAATACATACACCTTCTAACCCTAAACTTATGGGTATATAACACTCATTAAATCACTTCAAACCCTAATATTTCTCACAATCAAACACCCCCATCAGTCAATATCCCAACAAACCCTAATCCCACATACCACTTAAAAATCCGCCCCCCCCCTCTTATCACAGATATATCAAACCTAAATCATACTCACTTAACCATACGCCTCTCTAGTTCAGTCCGCCTCCTTCACAACCACGAATGACACATCAAACATATATCAAGCAAAGGCTTCATCATTTAAGTACCAGGCAAAAGTGACAACAACTAACTCGCCACAGGGTTGGTCGAGTACAATCATAAACGCCACAGAGATGGCTTGGTTAAGTCACGGTTTCAATAACTCACAAAGGTTCACAGGTAGGTTTTAATTTTGTTCCTTTGTATTAGTTATTGAGTCACAAACGAACCAAGGGACAAGGTTATAACACACTTGTTATACACCTTATTTTGTGTTCGGATAGTGAAATATTTGTTAGGGTTTGATTGGTCTTAAATAATCACGAGACGAAATTAAACAATATAAACACGGATCGATGATGAAATAATCATGTGAGAAAAGATTTTCAATAATCGTATTTAATTGATATTCACATGAAAATTCTAAGATCCCCATTTTTCTTTTAATCCGAATGAGTGTTGATGAGTGTTGATGGGATAGGTTAGAATTGTTGTTGAAGTTGTGATGTTGGATTTTTGTTGATGGATCAGTTTTTGTTTTGTTTTTTTTTTCATGTTTTCTTGGACCAATGATGGTAGACTTGAGGTCGAGACATGGTGTTTTAAGTAAATGGAAGTACTGTGGTAGAGGTCAAGTGATGAATCTTCTTCTTCATTTCTGTCTATGTCGTAACAGAGTCATAAGCCAAGTCGCTACCCATTTTTACAAACCAAGTCGCCACCCAATTTTTCAAACCAAGTCGCTACCTATTTTTTCAAACCAAGTCGCCACCCAATTTTTCAAACCAAGTTGCTACATGATAAATATCAAGTTGCTAGACAAATCGCTACATTTTAACATGATACAAGTCGCTATCCAAAAGTGAATAGCAAGTCTGTAACACCCCCAAAATCACAAAGTGACAGCGGAAGACTATTTGGGGTATTACTTAGAGGATCATAGTCATAAGTTCTGACGACTCTAAAGAGGCGTTTTAAATAAAAGTTGTTACCATTTCATAAATCTCGGTGTTTGGAAACACAAAGGGAATATCACATGTTTTAAATTACATAAAAGATAGTTTAAACGTTTACGAAAATGATAACTTTAATTGCAAATAACACCACTTCTAGCATCCCATGGCGTCCACTCCACGCCTTCATGATATTCTAATTTGTACACGAGATGAGCATGCTTAAAAGATCAACAAAATGTTGAGTGATATTCATAGGTTTAAATAATTAGTTGAACACATGTAAAGATGATAATTGCTTGAATACAATCACCATGGAAAACATAGATTATTATTATGCGCTAAGCTCATGACGCAAACTAACGCATACACCTAATTCTTGGTGTAAGTAATAATATTGCCCTCGAGATGGAATTGCCAATTCCATAGTAAACCAAATATAGTGCGCCCGGTTATTTAGATAACCGAGTCGGGTCGTTAATTCCCATAGTACTATCCACAATATTCGCGTCCACTCTGCAAGTGATTAATGGTTCATGATGTAAGGGACTTATGGCGGGCAACTTAGGCTATAATAATAATGATCGAGCAAGCATACAATTTAAGAAAAGACTTGTGTTCTAGTTTATAGCATGCATCTCCTCATGGGGTTTGAAATAAAGAAGTAAAGGCGAGGCTATGAACTCACCTTAGCAAGCGATATCCGAGTAGTAAAGAAGTCAAGTAAATGATGCACGAAGTACCGTCACGCGACCTATAGTTTGTATACCAATACTTTAATTAATACGTTTGTATTTTGAATTGATAACATTTATATACACCAAAAGTTTAGGTTATTTATGTGTATCGTTTATTATTGAACATGGTGAACTTTGGCTCATGGAAGTGCTTAGAACACACAAAAGTATTAAGGCAGTGAGTCGTGGGTTTGTTGTAACCGGAGATGATGTCTGGACGATAGGCGTATTATAAAAAGCGATCGCTTAAAATATATAGAGAAGTAATAGTTTTATTATAATAAAATAACTTTTCATTTTATGTGTTATAATTGTCTCTTTTGAAAAAATGGATATGACTTGTTTATATGCCTAAAATATATTTGATGACGGAATGTAGGAAGTTATTATTGTTTCTTAAAATAAATCTCTTTTTATAAGAATTAAAAGTTAATTGTATTTCGTTATCCGTTTATATTATATGTTTATAAAATGAGACATCGTGAAAATAATATTGGAAGAAATAACGTCAAAGCAGTGGCGAGAAAGATCAAAAGACAAGTGATTGTAGTATGTTTAAAAATGACGAGTTTTGTTGTGCTTAGTGTCAAGTAGTTTACTTGTTTGCCTCACTTGGTAAATTTTATGTTTCAAAAAAAAAAAAATTGCATGTATATGTTTTGTGTGCGACAAGGCGCACATCAAATGGACTTGATGTAATTTCTACATTACTGCTAACACCAAAGCACCCATAATTGAAAGGAAAAAGAAGAGTGCGGTCTTTAAGAAAGTTAGAAATTTGAATAGCGGATTAAGACATGTAGGGTGATATGGTCCAAACCGTCGAGTTATCTCACACAAGCTAGCCACTTGTGAATGACTAACCGTAAGAAACTTAAAGCAGTTCGGACAAACCAATAATAGAAGTGTAGTATGTGGGTAACTCAAGCGTGTTAGGTTTGAGCACCGAGATCGTTCGAACGAGGGTTGAATGGAATTTCAACTCGCGTCTCGATTATCGGGTTTGAATAAGAGAAGGGATAATATGATGTTATATAAACTACGGGATAAGGAAAGCATATAGGATTAAAATCTATGGGTAAAACCTAAGAACTAAGGCAAACTCGCAATTCTACACTAAAGCATAAATACGGTATTTAAGCGGAGCGAATAAAATGCAACAACGATTAATCTAACTCCTTAAAATAACCTAAAATTACTTTTATGCTAAAAATGATATAAGAAAACTATATGTGAATTAAAACTAATTTTTAGGAATTTTCTTGATTTTTATTCTAATTAAAAACTAATTTTAAAACTAATTATCTATAAATTATGAAAGAGAGAGAAAATTATGGAATTACTTTTCAAAAATATAAAATATCACAAAAGACTTTTCAAAACTATTTTTGTATTTTTGAGATTATTTTCTATTTTCTATGAATTTAAATCTATTTAAATCTAATTAAAATTGTGAAAATACCAAATAAAAGGGAAAAATATGGAAAAATATTTTTATGCTTTTTATATTTTTCTTAAACTGGGAAAATTGAAAAATTATTTTTGGAACTTTTACGAATTAATTGCAATTAAAGCTATTTAAAAGTGATTAAAAGCATTTTAAATCTAGAAAAATAGTGAGCAGTGACCAAAAATCATGAAAATTCAGGAAATTCTAAAATCTCATTCTAAAGCTATTAAAAATATAAAACAAGGGCTTATGTGTAAGATAAAGAAGTCTGCAGTACAAGCGAGATGAAATAAGCACTTAAGAATAAGCAATCTGATGAATTAAGCTACCAAACTATAACTAAAGCTAATGTATGCTAAAATAAGCTAATAGCAACTAATTAACACTACTCCTAACCTCTAATGATCGGTTTACCAATGATTAAGCTTAAGCGATTTTTATCGAATAGCTAAAACAGGTCCTAAGTTTAAGCTTATACAATAGTGATCGGAAGAGCTTAAGGGCAAAAGCGGATATGTGGTCTTAAAGACCACCTAATAATACAATTAAACAAAATTTGAGACCAAATTAAAAGTATTGAACTACATGCAACATCTCAAAGCCGGTTTTACAGTTTGACTTTCAAGAACAGTTTGAAAACTTGACTTTTATGAGATTTAAGATCAAATGTAGAACTGATTAAGATGAATACTGATGAAATGCAACTATAACAACCTTGTTTATCAAATTCTAAACCTATGTGTGATGATAACAGTAACTAGTTTTAACAGGTTTGAGAATTAGAGCATTAAACTTGTGATTTTGACTTTTTGTGTTTTTGGATGCAATTAGATGAGTGAAATGAATTTACTAGTGATATAAGAGACTAAAGCAACAGATTCTAAACAATGTCTAATAGTCTAACTAAGTTTAGTCAAGCAAACCAAACACCCATAATGTGATTAATGCAAGACTCTCGAGCTAAAACACAAACATCGACTATTCTATCCTCAAAGCAGTTCAAAACACGAAATAGAGCTAATGTGACGATGAAATATCGATTACTTAAGCAGATCTAAGAAATGCTAAGCGCTACTTTTATATTAAGCTAGAAATCGATTTAGATCAAACTTACAAAGAGTCCGGTGAATTTGAGCATAATGTGATGTCAAACCATTGTAAAACATCAACCAACAACCCAATACGACAACTATATCAACAATTCCATTTACGAACCAAAGCGATGTCTGATTGACTTTCGTTGACTTTTTAGAAACTAGGAATTAAGAACAATTGAGTACAAAATTAAGCTTATATAAACACAAAGCTTATATGAGCTTAACAAAACAGATTTAGAACTTGTAAAATCGACATTGAGAATCAAATTAAAGATTTTGTAAAAGTTGAGACAAAGTAAAATTAATATTGCATTAAACAAAATGAAATTACAAATTTAACTTGAGATCACACTACAAAAGCGATAAATGATGCGAATTAAATGGTAACATAATCTCTAAAAGCGTGAGAAAATGGACAATCTTCTATGTGGTGAAGGAGGATATATATAGGCGATGAGGAGCTTTGGGAAGGATCTAGGAGGTCTAATCTCGGCCTTTGATCATCCTTGTGACTCATCTAATTCATTCTCGTCCCTTGGATTGAATTGGTGAGGTGTTTAGACCAATAAGATTGCTTCATTTGTCGACTTGAAATCCATGTTGTCACACTCGACACGTTGTCGAGCTTCTAGAAACACTCTTAAGTGTGGGTAATTGTGGCTTGATCAAGGTAAATGGGGATTTGGTGGTAGCAGTAACAATGGGTGTATCTTTGGTTTGGTAGCGTTTTGGCTCGGGGATTATTATATTTTGTTTGTTGGGTGGGTTTGTTGATGGGTATAAGTTGTTTTGACCGGGTTCCAAAGGTACGGGAATATTGGATATTCGGGTTGGGTAAATGGATTGGACGGGTAAGAGTTATTTAGGCCAAGGATTGTATTAGGCTTAGGCTTTGTTTTTGATTTAAAATGTACCCATTTATATTAAGGACCAATCATGTATTTTTAGCAAAAACCAAGGACCCAATATGACATTTTGTGAAAGTGAAGGGTGAATTTGGGATATTGGGAAAAGTGAGAGGTGAGGGTAATAAGGGTAAATATGGAAAAGTTAAAGGGTTGAAAGTGTAAATTTGGATAACTTGAGGGTCTATTTGTAAAATTCCCAATGATGATCCCGAACTCCGTAAAATGAACTTTTACACCTCAAAATCCAATAAATGGCATCCCGGCATCGGCTCTTGCATTCTTCTCTCTCGTGCTTGGTTTTCTTGGTTTGGCTTCTTTTGTGTGTTTTACATATCCGTACTGCAAATGCACAAACTCAAGAAACATAAATATTAACAATAAGCAGACTCTTTCTTGGTTGTTTTGGGTCGGTTTGATAATGAAAAGGTATGTGTTTTAGCACATACCAAAATACCAGACGAAACTATTCTGTAGTGTCCTCGCGCAATGCAATCAACTCACGCTTCTAAAACCAAGGATTTCAATCACTTTCTACTAAACCTATGAAGAAGTAGCAAAGATTCCTCAAAAGAGATTAAGAAAGCCTTAATTCTAAAAGCGCCCGTTTACCTTTTAAATCACATATAGATATTACAATTAAGCACATTCGGTTATGAATGACGGTTTGTTGAACTTTCATATCGATCAATAACTCCAACATTTTCAAGCGACACGTTAGGATCACGGAGTAGAAAACACAACACACGTGAAGTGACCATACGGATAGAATACATCGTCACGATTTTCACAAGTCCTAAACTAAGCGTAAAATCGAAATCATTGTTAAGTATGACTCTAGATGCTAACACTACCCATGGAAGTTACTTGTGTAATTACCTTTTGTTCCCATTTTCCTATTTTCCTCTATTTATTTTATTTTTGTGAGAAATGAATTTCTTCAAATTTCTCGTTTCGATAACTTTTATTAGATAAAGATACAAAGCTAAGTCGATAATTAGTTATCCATCTTATCTCAAGAACCATTGTCGTAAAATGAGGTCCACATCAAGGAATTTTATTCACTAATATTTTGACTTTTCATCATTTTTCAACATCATAATAATAATTTTTTTTCTTGCACACTTATACTTGTATGAGCTATGAACTACGGAGCTTCACGGGGTAATTCCAAGACTATAGGCTTCATGAAATGAGGATCCCGGCTAGAGATGGCAAAAAACCCCAAATCCGATGGAGAATCCGATACCCGACCCCGATTTGACCGGGGAATCCCAAGTTGACCGGGTATGGGGATGGGGGTGGGGAATCCCCGATACTGAAAAGCGGATATGGAGGCGGGGATGGTAATACCCTCGGGTCCCCAAACCCGTCCCCGAATATCTTTTCAGTATAAATACAATTGTATATCTTGTCAAGTGATATCAATAGATTAATACTAGTTGAATTATACTCCCCCCGTCTCATATTAAATGTCCATTTTTGACTTTTAGAGTCTTTTTTCTTCGATTTTGACTCTACATATTTTTATTTGTGTTATATAATATTTGATGAAAATTATATCAACCAAAATGCATTTAAAACCCAATTCATTCGTATATTTTGCATCAAGTGTTATATAATATAAAGATAAATATTTAAGGTCAAAGTTAATGATAAAAGACTTTGAAAGTTCAAAGTGGACATTTAATATGGGACGGAGGTAGTATATATTCAATAAGATGGCGTAAAATTTTTTTGAGTACCAAATTTGACTTAAAAAGGGGTCATAAAAGCAAGTATTTTTTTAACAGATTGTAATTGATATATTATGAAAGAGCATTTGGTAAATTTATTCTTACGAAGTTGACAATATACGATTTAGAAGTTGCGAAATGTATTGATATTGATAGGTTTTTTAGCTAATAAGTCTGCGACAATTTTTTAAAATTTCATTACTTCGTCTCACCACTCAAGTTATATGTTATCGCCCAATTAGTAATGATGATAATATGTCATATTGAAAAAAATAATGTTTAGCCAACTTATTGTGATCATATAATAACACCAAGTACACATAATTCATTATTCAATAATTAGTTAGCTTTACTTTATAAACAAATTAATAAGGTGTAAAGTGTAGATTTGCAAACTCATGAAAACTTGAAAAGTATTGCTTGTATTGGTCTATATGGCTGATCAAAACTACATAAAAGGTTTACATATGTCAACTATGTAACGGGGAAAAATCCCCGATTCCCCATTAGGGATCCCCGTTCCCCATCGGGGACGGGGATGGGGACTTATTTGTAAAACCCGATGGGGATGGGGAAGGGGATGGTAATAGCTATTGAACTTCGGGGATGGGGATGATATCAACCATTCCCCGCAAACCCGGCCCCGTTGCCATCTCTAATCCCGGCTGGCTAGGCTAAGACCTCGCTCGATCCGGCTAAAGATCCAAGGGTCCGATCTGACACATGACTCACAACTTTACTTATTACTTTTCACTTATCACTTATTGCTTATTTATTACGGATCCTTGATGTGTACCCAATTTTTAAAACAAAGATTCTTTTAAGAAGATAAAGAACTAACTATCGCCAAAAACTCAACATCTCAATTATTTATTAGCGAGATATGGGGTGAAACAATTTTGTGGGAACAAAAAGCCATAAGTACCTTGATGGGCTCTAAAGAGAACCAACTACTCACGTTTAGCATCTAAACTCATAAGTAACTCTATCATTTCTCGATCTCGCAAATTTAAAATCCCAAATAATGAGATCCGCGGATGTAGCCGATAATTTTTAGATTATCTATGGTTAAGGAACAAGCTAGGGCTCAACACGCTTGGGTCAGTCGAATTCTATTCCTACTCACCGGTGGAAAGTCAACAAGGTGTCAAAACATATATTAACTTAGCAAATGCTTCGTCTAATGAAATTAAGTCATGCATATTTAAAGTCACTCGGAAACTTGCAAATTCTTGGCCTTGTGAGCTAGAACTGCATTTTATAGCTTCTTGTCTAAGAGACTAGCAAAACTTTTCAATCAAAAGACTTAACAAAAGCTTACAAAAATTTTAAATTTTTCTCATTTTGCACAATTTTCATTTTCTAAGGAAAAGCGGGGTTGCGAGAGAAACACGACGAAATAAGCAAGTGCGGTCAAATCAAATCGAAGATTACCCTACCACAGACTAGAGCGAAACATTGTCCTCAATGTTTAAAGCAAGGGTATCACGAAAATCTAAAAGCCGTTTATTAAGTATGCTAGAAGATAGCGTTAGTCGATAAGATTAGGATATCGGTTCCATCGACAATGATCATGAAACTCGAGTGGAGAAAAGACAAACTTGAGCACGAGAGTCTTCATATCGGGATCATCTAAACACAACATCACAAACAACCAAACACGAAATCGAAGAGGCTAACCCCTTCACGTCACTTATTAGAAAATAGAAAGAAGATAGAGATAAGCATGGGGTGCCTCCCGAAGCGCTCTTGTTTTTGATCACCGAGTCGCTAGCTTTGACTCGTCCCAGTCATTTGTCCTTGGGAAGAAAGTGGTAGAGATACCGGGGTCAAAGCGGTATCCTCATTCCAGAAGGAATGAGGCTGGGTGGGTCGGTGGGGAAGAAAATGCCGGGCATCAGCACATAAGGTATAACATGAAAGAATGATCCATCATCCGGTGGTTTTGCGGGTGGACGAAAGGATGATGGATAGAAATGAGAAAACTCCAAGAAAGACGGGAGCTCATGGTAAGGAGGTGAAAGCTTAACAATGAAGGCATCCAAGAGAGGATCCTTATCTTGAAAAACGGTTTTAGCATAAAGCTCATCTATGTCAAATATCCCGGGTTTAAAAATCTTTTCTTCACATGTCGGCTCAACGGGATAAAGGATGGTGGACTCATCAGAAGAAGGAGAGTCAAGAGAACCATCAAGAACAACCATGTCCCCATCGGGATCATGCACAGCACCCTCAATACCCGGTGGTATTGGGTCATCGATAGCATCCTCAATGATTGGGTCATTAGTCGGAGTATCGGAAATCTCGTTCAAAACCTTGTTCTCATCAATATGAAAGTAGAATCGCTCAAGAATCGGAGGATAATCATCTGCTATAGTGGGATTGCCACTAATCTCTTCATCAAATCGGAAAATCTCAAGCTGGGAGAAATCACTATCTTTAACGGAGATGGGAGGAGAACTTGAATTATCGTTAAGGGCTTCAATCTTAGAAATGAGAAGATAAACATTCGACAATGTTTCACGTAATGCTTCATCCTCGATCTTTATATCATCGGACTCAATCTCTTCTTCTTACGGCTCAAAATCGTTTACTTCTTCTATATGGACGAGCTCGGAAGGTAAATCGTCGACAAAATCGATGTCTCCATAAGAATCATTATCGAATGGAGAACATCTCAACAAGATCATTTGAAATATCAAGAAGGCTCATCACAAATATCAACAACCCGGACTCTCTTGGGCTTGGGATAAGAATCTCAACATTAGATACTTCCGTTTACGGAATAGTACTAAAATGCTCATCCCCATTATGAGAGAATCAACGGGTTCAATAATGTCCGTAGAAATATGATCATCGACCTCTTCCAAATGAAGTCACTCTCTCGACGGCGTGAGTGAAGGGAAGAGTCGAATTGAAAGGCTCGAGAAATAAGAGGAGTATATGTCGAAGATTAGGAGATGGGACAAATGGTGTGCTCGAGAGCTAGCAAGTTCCACCACTTCGTTGTGGTCTCGGTTCTTCTGTTCGAAATCGTTTTAAGCTCATAATTTCGTTCCGTTTGTTGTAACTCGACGAACTCGTAACGACGAATCGTGAAAGATAAGGATCGATTCTAGAATTCCTCGGATTAGAGTCAAGAGTACAAACGGGAATCACCTCGGGTTCAGAAATATGTTCCATCTCCCTCACCGGAGAGGGAGTAGGAATCGAGGGTTCATTAAGCTTATATTTCAAAATTTTTGACAAGGCTTCAAGTTTTTCAATGTTGTTAAGAAAAGCACGACGTTCAAAGAAATCATCTCCGTCACCCTCGGTGGGTTCTTCGGGTAGCTCCGGAATAGTGTGATCATCTTCCGTAACTTGAACGGGTTCTTCATTAATACTTTGTTGAGCTTGCCATTGATTGAAGAAAGTTTGAAACATATTCTTAAATTCGATTGTTTGTTTATCAAACATGTCGTGCATCCGGGAAAAATCGTCCTCGACACCTCGGTGGGTTCTTGATCATAGAATCATTATTCAAAATCGTACGGGTTCTTCATAATTAGAATGTATCTCGGGCATACAGTAAACAACGAAAATCATTCGACGAATCTACCATATCTCCACACCCATAACAATAACATGGATCAAGCGAAGATATCTCGGTACGTGGAGGGTAGTCGGAAAAATTCGAGGATTATTGAAGGAATTGGGGCACATATGATTATAACAGCGATAATCATATCCCAAACGTGAATTACAACAGCGAAATAATCGAAGGGTCCATAAGAATCAAATATAAGAGGATAAGAGGAAAGAATTATCGAATCGGAGGGTAAAGAAGAATATTTTGGGTTTTAGAAAACATATTTTGAAAAGGAAAATCTTTTGGGTTTTGAAAATAAATATTTACAAAAGCAGCGGTAACTTCACTCGGGAAGGATCTTCAAATGCACGCGATTCGAGACGGAATCTGAAAACTCGCTACAAGCCCTCCCGGCGGCGTAAAATTGATATGGTCGAGCCGTCAGTTATCTCACACAAGCTAGCCACTTGTGAATGACTAATCGTAAGAAACTTAAAGCAGTTCGGACAAACCAATAATAGAAGTGTAGTATGTGGGTAACTCAAGCGTGTTGGGTTTGAGCAGAGATCGTTCGACGAGGGTTGAATGGAATTTCAACTCACGTCTCGATTATCGGGTTTGAATAAGAGAAGGGATAATATGATGTTATCTAAACTACAGGATAAGGAAAGCATATAGGATTAAAATCTATGGGGAAAACCTAAGAACTAAGGCAAACTACGCAATTTTACACTAAAACGCAAATACGGTATTTAAACGGAGCGCGAATAAAATGCAACAACGACTAATCTAACTCCTAAAAATAACCTAAAATTACTTTTATGCTAAAAATGATATAAGAAAACTATTTGTGAATTAAAACTAATTTTAGGAATTTTCTTGATTTTATTCTAATTAAAACTAATTTTAAAACTAATTATCTAAAAATTATGAAAAGAGAAAATTATGGAATTACTTTTCAAAAATCTAAAATATCACAAAAGACTTTTCAAAACTATTTTATATTTTTGATTATTTTCTATTTTCTATGAATTTAAATCTATTTAAATCTAATTAAAATTGTGAAAAATACCAAATAAAAGGGAAAAATATGGAAAAATATTTTTATGCTTTTATATTTTTCTTAAAGCGGGAAAATTGAAAATTATTTTTGAAACTTTTACGAATTAATTGCAATTAAAGCTATTTAAAAGTGATTAAAACTGTTTTAAATCTAGAAAAATAGTGAGCAGTGACCAAAAATCATGAAAAATTAGGAAATTATAAAATCTCATTCTAAAGCTATTAAAAATATAAAAACAAGGGCTTATGTGTAAGATATAGAAAGCTGCAGATACAAGCGAGATGAAATAAGCAACAGAATAAACAATCTGATGAATTAAGCTGCAAACTATAACTAAAGCTAATGTATGCTAAAATAAGCTAATAGCAACTAATTAACACTACTCCTAACCTCTAATGATCAGTTTACCAATGATTAAGCTTAACTGATTTTTATCCAAATAGCTAAAACAGGTCCTAAGTTTAAGCTTATACAATGACTGATCAGAAGAGCTTAAGGGCAAAACAGATATGTGGTCTTAAAGACCACCAAGCAAACTGCAATTGAACAAAATTTGAGACCAAATTAAGCTGTATTGAACTCTGTGCAACATCTGCAAAAACTGGTTTTTTTACACAGTTTGACTTTCAAGAACAGTTTGAAAACTTGACTTTTATGAGATTTAAGATCAAATGTAGAACTGATTAAGATGAATACTGATGAAATGCAACTATAACAACCTTGTTTATCAAATTCTAAACCTATGTGTGATTATAACGATAACTAGTTTTAACGGGTTTGAGAATTAGAGCATTAAACTTGTGATTTTGACTTTTGTGTTTTGGATGCAATTAGATGGTGAAATGAATTTACTAGTGATATAAGAGACTAAAGCAACAGATTCTAAACAATGTCTAATAGTCTAACTAAGTTTAGTCAAGCAAACCAAACACCCCTTAATGACAGTTAATGCAAGACTCTCAAGCTAAAACACAAACATCAGCCTATTCTATCCTCAAAACAGATTCAAAACACTGAAATAGAGCTAATGTGACAGTAAATATCAGTACTTAAACAGATCTAAGAGAAATGCTAACTGCTACTTTTATATTAAGCTAGAAATCAGATTTAGATCAAACTTACAAAGAGTCCAGCTGAATTTGAGCATAGTAACAGTATCAAACCATTGTAAAACATCAACCAACAACCCAATACAGCAACTATATCAACCCAATTCCATTTCTGAACCAAAACAGTAATACAGTTGACTTTCGTTGACTTTTTCAGAAACTAGGAATTAAGAACAATTGAGTACAAAATTGAGCATATAAACACAAAAGCTTATATGAGCTTAACAAAACGATTTAGAACTTGTAAAATCGGCATTGAGAATCAAATTAAAGCTTTTGTAAAAGTTGAGACAAAGTAAAATTAATATTGCATTAAACAAAATGAAATTACAAATTTAACTTGAGATTACACTACAAAAACAGTAAATGACAGAATTAAATGGTAACATAATCTCTAAAAGCTGTGAGAAAATGGACAATCTTCTATGTGATTGAAGGAGGATATATATAGCTGATGAGGAGCTTTGGGAAGGATTTAGGAGGTCTAATCTCGGCCTTTGATCATCCTTGTGACTCATCTAATTCATTCTCATCCCTTGGATTGAATTGGTGAGGTGTTTAGACCAATAAGATTGCTTCATTTTCCGACTTGGAAATCATGTATTGTCGCTTACGACGCGTTGTCGGGAGCTTCTAGAAACACTCTTAAGTGTGGGTAATTGTGGCTTGATCAAGGTAAATGGGGATTTGGTGGTAAACAGTAACAATGGGTGTATACTGGTTTGGGCGCGTTTTGGCTCGGGGATTATTATATTTTGTTTGTTGGGTGGGTTTGTTGGCCAGAGTATAAGTTGTTTTGACCGGGTTCGAAAATGCAGGAAGATTGGATATTCGGGTTGGGTAAATGGATTGGACGGGTAAGAAGTTATTTAGGCCAAGGATTGTATTAGGCTTAGGCTTTATTTTTGATTTAAAATGTACCCATTTATATTAAGGACCAATCATGTATTTTAGCAAAACCAAGGACCCAATATGACATTTTGTGAAAGTGAAGGGTGAATTTGGGATATTGGGAAAAGTGAGAGGTGAGGGTAATAAGGGTAAATATGGAAAAGTTAAAGGGTTGAAAGTGTAAATTTGGATAACTTGAGGGTCTATTTGTAAAATTCCCAATGATGATCCGAACTCAGTAAAATGAACTTTACACCTCAAAATCCAATAAATGGCATCCCGGCATCGGCTCTTGCATTCTTCTCTCTCGTGCTTGGTTTTCTTGGTTTGGCTTAACCTTACGTGTTTTACATATCAAGTACACAAATGCACAAACTCAAAAAACATAAATATTAACAATAAACGGCTCTTTCTTGGTTGTTTTGGGTCAGTTTTGATAATGAAAAGGTATGTGTTTTAGCACATACCAAGGAGGAAGGGAAATTGTTAGGAATTGGAAAATTTCTTAGTGAAGAGTCGGTCACCCCAAATGTTATCTAGCTTAAGTTAGCTCGTAGACTTGTCGTTATTTAAGTTATTTAGTAGTTTATTTATTAGTTTGTAGCGTAGAATAGTTTAGTGCAACACCGTGGAGGAAGGACGGGTCTTTACCAACTGTATCCACATTCGAGGCCGATGGGAGGTCGTATTTCATGTAACTATAAATACCCCTTCCGTCCATGGAAGGGTGGTGCTCTCATAATCTAATATTCAACATTTGTGTAAACCTCTAGCAAGAACACCCTCTCTCTACTTTCTCTCTAAAATGGAAAACATGTATTTTGATCTCCCAAGACCACCCGAATCATCAACACAATATTATTTGGATCCTAACAATTGGTATCGAGCAGTTATGTTGTTCTTGATGATTCATCTGATGTTTGAGTGGTTTTGATGCATGTTGTACTCGTCATATGTGTGGTTTGTGATGTTTGGCTACGGTTTTGGTGTTGTTTATCTCGTATGGTTTTTGTGATTTGATATGGTTTCTATGGGTCGATAAAGCTCATTTGATATGGATCGATTTTATTTTGTGGTTAAGCGATTTGAATATGGGTTTTATGGGTTGATAAAGCTGTTTTATTAAAATGCTTCGTGTCTTGAATAGTTTTATACTCATGATGAGATCATTTGCGGTTTTACATGTCTTGGTTACATTGTGGTTTCTTAATCGCTTCGATGTTTTTGATGTTCTTGGTAGAGACTTGGTCATGTTCTTGGTAGAGACTTGTCCTCACTTATGTCGATTCATTGTATGGTCAAAAGTCAATGGCGACTTGTCTATTATTTACAGAGCAACTTAGATATTCGTGACTTTTTGAAGGTCAACGTGAGTTAGACGATCAATAGCGACTTGGACGATCGATGGCGACTTGTTAAAAGGAGTTTTGGTAGCGAGTTGTGTGATAATTTTAACCTAGCGACTTATTATTCAATAAGTCATAGCGAGTTGGTTTTATAAAGGTAGCAATGCTACAATGCCTAGCGACTTGCCTAGCTACTTGATATTTATCAAGTAGCGAGTTATCAGTTAAAAGATGTGGCTACTTGACCCGAGCTAGCGACTTGGTTTGAATGGCTAGCGACTTGGAAAAGGCTAGCGACTTGGACGAGAAAGGAAGAATGAGAAGACTTGACCTCGCGACCACATACCTAAATACCAAAGACTCAGCCGACCTCGGTCTTATAACATCATCGGTCCATGGCTCGGTTTAACGAAAAAAAAAGGAGGAAGCAAGGTTCAACTCAATCCATAAACATCTAACAATCATTTATCCTAGACCTAGACTCGACCCAAGACCCTCACTATCACTCCTCAGCTCAATCAAACTAGACTCAATCGAAAATAATTACTACTCAAAGATCTCAGTCGTTTTCTTTTCGTGGTACATTAGTACATCTCATAGACCATTCAAGATCTAATCACGAAAGATACATCTCATCATCGATCTATGTTGAAAGCAAACCATCTTGGTACTATCCGAAAATTAATGATAAGATCAAAAACAACTTGTGTTTATGTCTTCCATTTGATTCGGTTCATATGATCAATTTATGAAAAACTTCAAACAAAACCAGATCTCAGTTTGTTCTAATTGTTTCCAATCTTTTAGAAGATTTTGTTTGAACAACACCATCATAGATCTCATCGAATATTAAGAAGGCCCACAACATAACTGTTATGAACCTTTCTTTTTGGTTCATTCAAAGACTCATAACATTTAGCTAAGGATTCTCGGAAGTATATTTTCGTGTTATAAAAGTATCATGACCTTCAAAGGATTTAAAACACGAAATATATTCATCATTGATCCATTTTTGATGCTCGTGATCCGCACCATGTTTCACTTTTCGAGCAGTTTAAGAATCAAACATAAACGGTGGGCTTCCATTTGACTCTCTTGTTGGTTAAAACAAAATTACTAAACAAAAGGAAGTACCTACCAATGATTTCGGTGTTACTCGTGTAAGCCGTCTCGGCGTCTAAAGCCATCCACATGGGTTGTTACCGTCGCTCAAACCATCCACATGGTGAGCCATACCCTGTCCGAATAATGATGATTTTGTGGCGGTTTGTTTTTTGGAGATGTATTAAGAGTGTTGCCTGTATTAAGAGGCGGAGTTTTTTTTAAGTTGTATTAGGTTTTGGTAACTGAGAAGAGGGGGGCGGAGGTTTGAGATATGTTAGGGAGATTAGGGTATATGTGTACTAAGAGGTGTTATATATACCCATGATCTTAGGGCAACACGTTTTGACCGGTCATGTGATATTCGTTGTTTTAGCCTTTGGGTAGGACTGATAATGGGCCTCTTTTTGTTTAACGCTTTGATATTTGTTCATGGGCCTGAGATGTGTGGGGTGCGACTGAATTGGACTACACAAGAATTAAATCATTTATGGGCCTCGCTGCATATTAACATGTTACGGGTGAACTCCTTCATAAGAATAATATTACTAATGTGAATCTTGGCGTGGGCCATATTAGCGTGCAATGAGCGATTTTAAGAGGTCATTAGTCATATATTATTTGAACAAATTAAGGGAACTATTTAAGATCACTAATGAAAAATATTGGACCGGATTGTTTGAGTTGGTTTAGGTAAATTTGAGTATCGTGGACAAATTTGTATGAAACATTATTTTTTATTTGAGTTGATCTCAACTGTCTCCTCAAGTTTGGGCTTCATGTGCGTTTTTGAGTGGTAGTGGGTGATTATGTTGATCGGGTTTAATGATTTGTTATCAGATCTAATCTGTTTGAGTTATGGATATGGATCGAGTCTCGAGTGATACTTTATTCATGGGTCGATTACACTTATTGGGAGATTTGAGCTTCTATTTGGGAAAAATAATTAATCTTATGAATCGAAGATTCTTGGGCGGCGATTTGATTTAATGATAAGGCAATGTGATAATGAGACTTGATTAGGAGATTTATCGATGAGATTTGATGATACGACTTATTGTGCTATGAAGGTTGATTTTTTTGGTGTATACATTTTCTCGGAAAATCTTATGTCACGGCTTGAACCGAAAGTTGAACACGGTTGACTACGGGGTTGTAGTTTGGTATTTCTTATTTGGTTTTGAAGTGAAGTTTTCCGGGTGCGATTGCATATTTCATCTTCTTTCTTTCTACCCTTCTGCGAAGATGACTTGTTTGGGCTTTTATAGAGTGTGATAAAGACTTGGCTATTTAGTTACGTTTGTGATTCTTTCTCGCTTAACAACATTGCTATCAGTTCGGTGTCTCACTCTTTTGAGAATGTCAAGAGGTTTTGTACATTGGGTACACCGTTTCTTCTTCACAAGGATTAGTACAAGGTTAAGTAACAAATCTGGAAAATTCTACTTCATGATCAAGTTTGGTATATCGGGTTTACTTCTCCATGTGGTCATCACTATAGCCGACAGATTGCGTGATTGATGTGTTTTCCAAAGTGTTGATTGGATGGTTGATGATGTTGATGATGTTGTTGGACCATTGATGAACATTGCATGTTCCCCTAAAGCGGATATTCTACGAAACCAAAGTCGTCGTAACACATTCAGTGACATTGTTTACGGTTTTGTCTTGATTTTGTAAACTCCATGAAGAACCTATTTCTCGGTTTAAATCATAGACTTGTAAAATCCGTGATAATGGAAACATCACGGTATTAGTAAAGTGCATTTCGGATCTATCTTACGGTTTATTCTTGGTTTTGTAAAATCCATGAAAGAAACTATTTCTCGGTTTAAACCATAGAGTTGTAAAATCCGTAATGATGGAACCATCTTGGAGAAGAGAAAGTGTAATGCGGATCTTTTGATCTTTGGTGCCACGGTTTACTTGAAGAAGGATAAAGGGTGTACTTCATGAATTGGATGTGTGTTTGGATATTCGTCATGGCGGTTTGGTTACTTCAAAGTTTCTGAGGTTATGCTCATTAAACCATGGTCGGGATGAAACCATTATCATAGTTCATAAAAAGTCAAAGGAGGCTAGATTTGAGCAGTTCGAGAAGATGTGACAAGCGTTAATTGGTATTATTTATTTGATGTTGAAGTGAATTATCGCGAGCGAGTGTACTTAGTATCACGAAGGTATCGGGGATGGTTGGATGAAGATTCTTCATGATCCTTGTTCGATGCTTATTATCAAAACGAAGACTTGGAAATCTAGTTATTGTTGGGTGTCTTTTACCTTTTCTTTTACCACTTGGGGAATTGGGCTCATACCACTACAAAATAATTATCACTTTAAGGAGTTACGTTGTAGTGCTCGATGTCACATTCAATTGTGGATTTTCAAGAGGTGATGTCGTCTATTACTTGATGGTTGGTTGGTTGAAGAGTATAGAGTACTTAGAGATTCAAATGGGCATGAAGTCTCGTCACGCTCTTTGTTACATATGTGCAAGTTTAAGTCGCGAGTTCGGGTTAGTTTACTTGAGTCAAATTCATCATATTGGGTTATCTCCATCAATTTGTCACTTCAAAGAGCCTCTTGAATGATAAATGGTGATTACATGTTTTGCTAAGAGAGGTGAAAGAGAGAGATTATGGCGTCTGTTCACTTGATTCGGGCCTCGTACTCTAAAGAAAAGAAAAGTGTGCGTCTCGGTCGCTTTATCTTTGAAAGAAGAAATCTTCTTATGACGTTTGAACACTACTGATTCAAGCCTCGTTCCTTTAAAGAAAAGAAAAGTATGCGTGTCGATGCGCTTTATCTTGAAAGAAATCTTCTTATTAATGACCATTCTCATCAACATGCTTCATACTTTTCCATGCGCTTGATCTTGAGTGAGCCGGGCTACCATTGGTGTTTTCTTATTCCACTTGCTCAACTATAATGGCGATCATCATGAGCTAATTTTACGGGGAGAAGTGTGAATAGACTACATTTTGAAGATATTCACTTGTTTAATCAAGAATGGCATCTCGTATGCAATTCTTGAGGGAGAAAAGTGTAATTCTTGCATGGTTGATTATTATT